>WURV02164195.1:0-15172 GCA_011762755.2 Epimenia babai
ATTCTATCATCCATTACCTGTGAAATACCGACTATAAACGAACCTTTAGTTCCCGGATTCTATCATCCATTACCTGTGAAATACCGACTATAAACGAACCTTTAGTTCCCGGATTCTATCATCCATTACCTGTGAAATACCGACTATAAACGAACCTTTAGTTCCCGGATTCTATCATCCATTACCTGTGAAATACCGACTATAGACGAACCTTTAGTTCCCGGATTCTATCATCCATTACCTGTCAAATGCTGACTATAAACGAACCTTTAGTTCCCGGATTCTATCATCCATTACCTGTCAAATGCCAACTATAAACGAACTGTTAGTTCCCAGGTGCTGTCATCCATTACCTGTTAAATGTCGACTATAAACGAACCGTTAGTTCCCGGATTCTATCATCCATTACCTGTCAAATGTCGACTATAAACGAACCGTTAGTTCCCGGATTCGATCATCCATTACCTGTCAAATACCGACTATAAACGAACCGTTAGTTCCCGGATTCGATCATCCATTACCTGTCAAATGCCGACTATAAACGAACCTTTAGTTCCCGGATTCGATCATCCATTACCTGTCAAATGCCGACTATAGACGAACTGTTAGTTCCCGGATTCTATCATCCATTACCTGTTAAATGTCGACTATGAACGAACCGTTAGTTCCTGGAGTCTATCATCCATTACCTGTGAAATACCGACTATAAACGAACCGTTAGTTCCCGGATTCTATCATCCATTACCTGTTAAATGTCGACTATGAACGAACCGTTAGTTCCCGGATTCTATCATCCATTACCTGTGAAATACCGACTATAAACGGACCGTTAGTTCCCGGATTCTATCATCCATTACCTGTCAAATGCCGACTATAGACGAACCGTTAGTTCCCGGAGTCTATCATCCATTACCTGTTAAATGTCGACTATGAACGAACTGTTAGTTCCCGGATTCTATCATCCATTACCTGTCTTATGCCGACTATAGACGAACTGTAAGTTCCCGGATTTTAGCCTCCATTACGTTTCACATGTTGTCATACCTGTTGACACACGTGCTGGGCCTTTCTAGATCAAGACGAGTGCCAGCTGTTGGGTGCATCTGCGTGTAGCACGGATCGAGTTTGCCAGAACACACACGGTAGCTTCGTGTGCCGCTGCGCAAACGGCTATCGAACAGACGGCGATGCGTGTCAAGGTCGGTACTCTCTTCCGGCATATCTGTCGCTGTACATATCCTCGCGTATGAAATAGAATTCATTACCTTAAAGTGTCCCTGCTGAACGATACAGGAATAAAGACACTGTATACCGGAAGCATGTAACTTAGCCATTAATCTACAAAAAGAGCCCGAGTTATCTACGCATGAGTGTTTGATAACTTTATACATATAAATATTGGTTAGTGGGATATTCCTTTAGATTTATAAGTTTAAGGTTAATATAAGAGTTTTATTAATATCATGGCTTTACTCAACTAACAATAAACTGCTGGTTTTGTGTCGGGATTATCTGCTCTTTTCCTCGCTCGGTTCATGAAACTGACATCATCTCAATAACACAAGCATCACCTGTTACATATTTAAAGGAGTCCTGGTCATCATCGCCATCACCATCGTCATTACTATTATCGTTATTGTCATTAGTATCGTTATTTTCATCATTATTATCGTTATTGTCATCATTATTATCGTTATTGTCATCATTATCATCGTTATTATCATCATTATCATCGTTATTATCATCATTATTATCGTTATTGTCATTATTATCATCGCTATTGTCATCATTATCATCGTTATTATCATCATTATCATCGTTATTATCATCATTATTATCGTTATTATCATCATTATCATCGTTATTGTCATCATTATCATCGTCATTGTCATCATTATTATCGTTATTATCATCATTATTATCGTTATTATCATCATTATTATCGTTATTGTCATCATTATCATCGCTATCGTCATCATTATCATCGTCATTGTCATCATTATTATCGTTATTGTTATCATTATTGTCGTTTTTGTCCCTATCGTTATATCGTTATTGTCATCATTAATCAACCTTTTAGAACTTTGACGCCTGTGTCTCGCTCCATATCATAAATGTCGAATAAACAAAAAAGTAGAATTGTTCCTTGAAATATTGTCTTGGAGTATGGAGTTATTGTCGCGTACAGCGCGTACGTATGTGTTGTTACAGACGTTGATGAGTGCGCTTTGAACACCCACCGCTGTCAGCATAAATGCGTGAATGCTGATGGATTCTACGTCTGTGAATGTCATAAGGGATTTATCTTAGCTGACGATCGTCTCAGCTGTATCGAAGGTAAGTATGGATACGTCGTGTAGAGTACGGTGGGATAGGTAGGGTATGGGTGGTATAGGAAGAATACGTTTGTAAAAGAAAAGTATGTTGCTATAGGTAGAGAATGGTGGTATTGGTAGAATTGTGGTATAGGTACAGTACGGTGGTATAAGTAGAGTAGAGTGGTATGGGTAGTGTATGGTGGTATAAATAATGTATAGTGGTATAGGGAGTGTATCGTGGTATAGATAGCGCGTGGTGGTATATATAGAGTATGGTGGTATAGGCAGAGTATGGTGGTATAGGTAGAGTATGGTGGTTGAGGTAGAGAGAGTATGGTGGTATAGGTAGAGAGAGAGAGTATGGTGGTATAGATAGAGACAGAGTATGGTGGTTTCGATAGACTGGGGAATAGGTAGAGTATGACAATCTACGTTGACCACGGCAGTCAGAAATGTAGTAGTGTGCATAAAATATAGTAGTCTGAAATGTAGTAGTGTGCATAAAACATGGCAGTGTAAAAGTGCAGTATGAAATGTAGTAGTGTGCATAAAATATAGCAGTCTGAAATGTAGTAGTGTGCATAAAACATGGCAGTTTGAAATGTAGTAGTGTGCATAAAATATAACAGTCTGAAATGTAGTAGTGTGCATAAAACATGGCAGTCTGAAATGTAGTAGTGTGCATAGAATATGGTAGTCTGAAATGTAGTAGTGTGCATAAAATACAACAGTCTAACATGTAGTAGTGTGCATAAAACATGGTAGTCTGAAATGTAGTAGTGTGCATAAAATATAGCAGTCTTAAATTTAGTAGTGTGCATAAAACATGGCAGTCTGAAATTGCAGTCTGAAATGTAGTAGTAGTGTGCATAAAATATAGCAGTGTGCGAGACTTTAATTGCAATCTTAATCGTAGTGATGTATATAATATGAGGAAGTCTATGTGTAGCTTAACCGTCTCTGTACAGCTTGCATAACGTATAGCAGTATGTGATATCCAGTCTATTATACACTGCGTAATGTATTTTTAATGTTTATAATGCATGGTAGTGTTTAAGGCTGACTGTCTAATCTATCGCACTTTGTGTAAAATATTGACAGCTCGAAAATAGACAACTTGTGTTCTGAATCACACATTTGTAATTATTAATTATTAGTAGTTTCTCTAATTTATCTGTAAAAATATTGTGGAATAATAATAGGACCTTGGTGCACACCACCTTCTGTAATCAAACATCTGATTCACTTCTTCACAAGAATACTCTCTTTTCCACATTTTTAAGTTTTTTCGTTATTGCCAATGATGGGCAACTAATTTTCTACCCACACGTAACAGACTTAAAAACGGTCTTGTCGACAAAAATGTATCAGAGTACTTTCATATACTGCTCTGATTTCGTCTGTCCGTTATGGATGTTTAGAAAAGAAGCTGTGCGCAAAGGCACCGATATCGTGTCAGCGAGAGACTTCCGTGTGTACGCTGTCCGAAAAAGGAGCATTTATCTGTGAATGTCTCCCGGGATACGAGAGACACAACGCCAGTCATTGCCGAGGTCAGGTGGTTAGTAAATGATTGGCTATTGGTTACTGCTGCCTAATGTCAATGAAGAATTTGCCGTTATTATTACTGACAATCTCTCGGCGGAGCGATTGAGCATGTTTATCATTGTTGAAGAATACTACAGAATTTATTAATCATTATCAATACTACAACATTAATTATTCATTATCAATACTACAACATTGATTATTCATTCCTGAAGTATTATGATCCTATATATTTCGCGATGTGAATGGTTAATTCCTGCCATAAAACATATTATTCATTCCTGAAGTATTATGATCCTATATATTTCGCGATGTGAATGGTTAATTCCTGCCATAAAACATACGTCGGCGCCGTGGGCTTTCAGACATCGATGAGTGCCGAGATCACCGTGGATGTTCGGTCACCAGCGCCTGCGTGAATGAGATCGGATCATATAAATGTCTTTGTAAAAAAGGGTATCGTCTTTCCAACCAACTCGATTGTCTACGTGAGTGATACGCGTATTCAGTAGGCTGTGACCGCATGTCGAACATTGAACGTTGAACGCCCAATTCGGTTCATCCGTTGTGTGCGCTGGCTCAACGCTCCACGCCAGTCACCCGGTCAACTACGTGACCAGCCAGAAATTTTCAAGTTGATTTAATGTACCATTTAGCGCGGTTGCTTATGCCTTGTCTACTTGTTGGCTCTGTATATCACAAGGAGGGGAACACCACTGGGAAGTCACAGTGTATAAAACTCTATTTAATGAAAAAAACGGAAAGCTCCGTTTCTCTCCATTCACTAGAATTTATCTGTCCGTTTTCATCTCTAGATTTACGAGGCTTTTACTCATAGTGTTAACCAGCATTCACACTGGCTCCAAAAATTTATGAGCCAAAATTTCTGCCAAGGGGAATATTTTTGAGCTCGCATTTAATCATAAAAACTGGTCTCACGCTACCGTGATTGTGATTATATTCATTTCACCATTGTTTTCATTATGGCTGTCATTATGGACTGTTTTACATGCTTACACTAAAACCACGCCATGAATTTTATGCCTATAATACAGTAGCATCTCTTCTCCGTGGGCTGTTGCGTATCTTCAGAGTATAAGAGCGTGTTTTTTTTAACACGTGGGGGAGGGATGCTTGGTATAACAATATTGCCCGTATTTTGTAGGTGTTTATAACATTTTTGTTCCGTAAGATTCCAAAACAACATTAACCAATCCCTTCTAGGATGATACGGTGCAAGTGATGCAGGGGAATCTACCTAGTGTACTTTTTCACGCGAAAGTTAATTTTCCCCTCGCACTTCCAAGTTACGTATGAAAAAATCAAAAAGTTCTCATACACGCAATATTGAAAACGATTTGTATTGAATGACTTATTGTACAATTAACTAAAATTAATTAACCACGAGATAAAAGCAAAAAAAATATTTTCAGATTAACGTGCGCTGCCAAACGTTTTACATAAACTTGTCCTCTTTGTTGTTTTTACGCGATTCGTTGCTCGTGTACTCATAGTGTGCGATGAATTTCACTGGGGCATTGACTGCTCTAAAGACTGCAACTGTGATCCCAAACGCACGATTCGCTGTTCGCCCACGCACGGGTGCGTATGTCGTAAGGGTTGGGAAGGCCCGCATTGCATGAACGACACGAAGGAATGCTCTCTCAACAAAAGGATCTGCAGCAAAATGAGTGAGAAATGTTTAGAGTTGGAGGGCTCGTACAAATGCATCTGCGCCGAGGGCTACACAAACGTTAATGGGTCGTGTGAAGGTCAGTGTTCTCTTAGGTTATTTTATATTTTATTTACCAAATCGCTGTGCGATACACTTTCGATTCCATCCATGTGACTGCATCAATAATATTCCTAAACTCAGAAAGATCGGTATCCGGGCTTATCTTAACAAAAAAATTTCACAACTTTCGCAATGTGAAGAAATGTAAAAAAAATGCCCCAAAAAATTGTACAAATGTTTCTTCAGTCAACTATATAATTATCACATCCATTGATCAATGTGATCGCGACTTGAAACGTAAAATCAATGATTGTGGTCACGTTGACCCGATAGAGTACGTTCTATCCCATGAGTCGCCGTCGTGAGCTGGACCAATAAGATCGTTGTCATAAGAACAGCTGTCTAAACTTTGCCCTGAAAGGATGCTTGTATAAGTTATTCTTCGTCGCTTAATCCGATACTGAATTCTCCGTGTGCTGATTTCTCAAGGCCTTAGACAAAGGGTTGATGCCAACGTATCGCTACCTGCATACATCGGGCTATCATCGAAATATCTCGGGCTTCCTGGCAACTAAAACATAGTACGGAGTATGTCGCAATGAATACCACAAACGACACAGAATTACCGACAGATTATTTACTGTACGTTAAAGTACATTGTTCACGTGTTCACGGACTAGTGGAACAGATACCGGGGCTCACATGTACTTTGCTTTTTGAACAATCTAAATGTTCAGGCAGCTATTCGGCACTGAGTTATGAGGTTATCGTGCTATTAAACATTTTCCAGTTAACTTATGGGGCAGGTGGGGTTGGGGTGCTACTCTTGTGTAACTAATTGACGACCATTTCACTCGGATGTGCCATGAACATCTCGCATAAACTGCCCTTCCCCTTGTACATGAGCGGTGATACTCCGTACTCCGACTCTAGCTTTGATGGTGCAGATTTGTTCCCCTTCAGCCTGCTCTCATCCGCTACAAAGCCCAGGCATCCGTTCAAAGTAACGTCATTGATATCTATATAGATAAAGGGCAACATCTTTTATATAGACTAACTGGTTTATTGATCACAAGCTTTCGCATAAGCACTATGCCTTATCAGGTGATGATGAAGCCTAACCCTAACACCTGACGAAGCATAGTGCTTATGCGAAAGCTTGTGATCAATAAACCAGTTAG
This sequence comes from Epimenia babai, assembly GCA_011762755.2. Lineage (NCBI taxonomy): Eukaryota > Metazoa > Mollusca > Solenogastres > Cavibelonia > Epimeniidae > Epimenia > Epimenia babai. The sequence continues at coordinate 6,783 of WURV02164195.1, forward strand.
TCTATATAAAAGATGTTGCCCTTTATATAGTTTCTATTAACCCTTATACTTACGTCATTGTTATCTGTCAGAGCTGCTGAATTCCTTGCCCAGATGTCATAAATTGACTTGACTTGGATAACCTTTGTTGAGGCCCGATAAAAGAAAATATGAATACACCCACAATGACACTGAGAGGCACGTACGCGGTCTGCGTTTAGGTCAACATGGCGGACTATACTACGCGCATGATACGTTTACACACGCACGTATCGTAGAGAATATCTCATCGACTGTTTAGGATGTGACGTGTCTCTGCAGATGTCGATGAATGCGCTGATAAAGAGTCACATCTTTGCCCTCATGTCTGCGTCAACACGATGGGGTCATACAAATGCAAGTGCCATCCTGGTTATGAAGATGTTGATGGGGTTTGCACAAGTGCGTTATAAATACAAGTTACACGGTATTTGCACCCTATTAGCAAAGTTATAAAGTTATATATATTTATTACAAATCGTACGTTCAATCATCTGGATTTCGAATTAATTTTTGTATATATTTTTGGAGTTTTTCTGGAGCCCACCACTGCTTATCCTTATGCATCAAGTTGATAGTAGAGGTCACTCAGTGGGATGTCAACTGGCGTGTGGAATAAATGTTTTACATTTGAATGATGCCGGCTGTATCCAGACCACACTGCTGTAGATGTGTCTTGATACTCAACTACCACTTTTAGAATACAGGCTATGAATTGACAAATTATACTGTACAGTAGTACACAGTTCAAAGCAAGCTTATTTGTGGTAATTACAGAGCTGAACTGTCACAATCAACAGCGTATCCTCAAATAAAATAGAATTGTGAGAAATGTGGAAGATCTGAGGTCAGGATGTAGCGATCGGCATTATGTACAATAATTATGACAACAAGGCATATGACATAGGATTTTAGGAAAATCACAAACATAGGCATAAATTACTTCCCCTTATATAGATGACGATGTCCCCGGCAAATATGAATACGACCACCCTAACGATAAAAGCTGCCAAATTACAAAGACAGGCGGTTTTTGAGAAAATTTTTTCAAGTAAAAATCCAAACATCCTGTAAAAATTACTTCCCCCCCATGCTCGGATGGTAAAACCCTGAAAAATTTTGATTAAGATCAAGCGGAGGACAATATGGTCATGCAAGAGTTTCATAAATGTACAATGTAGCAGTGGGATACCCGTTGCTCTCTTATAATTCAATAATATTGAAAGTGCAGATCTCACAGTATGAGACTGTGGGGGAGGAATGTAATTTCAGTTGCGAAGTTTTGGCTTCATGAGCATATCACTACTTTGTGGAGTATTCCATTGGGGATACTTATCATATAACTTGAATGATATGAAGTTCTACAAAGATTTTTTAAGGAGTCGGATTAGAAGATATGAATGATCATAAGCTTATGCTCGGTGACCTTTTCTGATCGGCCTTCGTCCGTCATCCGTACGTCCCTCCGTCCGATCTTAACATTTTCTTAAAAATTCTTCTCAAAAACATTCATCAAAAACCTTTGCCATTTAAAAGGTATACTCTTAGGGTTGGTCTCTTAGATTTGTTAAGCAGATCATCATGAGGTCAAGGGAGGTAATTTCTGCCGATGTTTGTAATTTTAATTGAAAAATTCCTAACACACTTGAATTTTCTCAATGTTTTAATGTTCTCGAAGAGTGTTTTTTTAGGCCTCTCTAACCTATTGTTTTTCTATCTCAGTGAGTGTTTGGAGGCCTGTTCGTTTGGCCTCCTGCTTTTTTCGGACTGTTGTAATATGCGCATGAGTATTTTCAAAGCGTTTTTGGTCTTTTATATTTGAATAAGTGTTTTTAAGCCTGCTTGGCCTCTTCAGTTTATATCTGTGTGTCGGAGGTGTTTTTTCCCTTTTTTCAGTTTATTTTTCAGTGACTGTTGATCCGTACCATAAATACACTATATACAGTAAAATCTGTCAATTAATGCCTTATTCTAAAAGTGGGGGTAGAGTGTTCAGTATGTAATGGGAACATATTTGTATGTCATGTGTGCAGTAGTGTGGTGTTCATACGCAGGCATCATTCAAATATGAAGCATTCATTCCACACTCCAGTAGACATCCCACTGAGTGGTCTCTGCTCGCTAGCATGAAACGGTTATTGCTACGGTATTTCCACCTACCCTCATAAATGAGGCAAATCCATTCGTCGTATTGACCACAAATAACCAGAGGGCTTAATCGCAGCCTATAGTAACATTCATGTTACTGGGTGCAGAAAACAATAGCTTTTTATCACATCCGTTTTTACCAGACATTGACGAATGCTTGGAGAATCGGGGTGGCTGTGAATACGAGTGTACGGATACTGATGGGAGCTTCGAGTGCATTTGCCCATACAAGGAGACGTTACAGGAAGATGGGCTGTCTTGTACAGGTGATTAACATGTGTAAAATGCAGTTGCAGATGTCGGCATTACAGTGTGTCCCTTTTAACACGAATAACGATGGCGCTATTTTATAAGATCAGGGGGCAGCTGGCGTAGAGCGTTTAACTTTGAATTTAGGGGTCCCTGGTTCAATTCTCGTTCTGACCAGTATATTAACTGTGGAGTTTTCGGGCTGAAAACGCCTCAATCCCCTTTGCCCATGGTCTGGGTAGCCCTTGCAGCGTGGCTCTGTTGGGGCTTTTTCCCTCTGACGTTTGCTGTGCTTCAGATGCTCTATATATGATATCTATGTCGCTTACCTCCACGCTATGTCGTCATCTCATTGTAAATAAACATGGCCCTATCATAGACTTAGCGAAGTGTGCGACATATAGAGTTCATATGTAGACATTTAGAACCAGTGGCGTGAATGGTAAAAGGTCGATCGTCTGCCCAGACTCGGTGGGTTTTTCACATTAGGTGTTTTCCCCGACCCCATATACGTGAGGCTAATCAGATTATCGTGTTTACCACATTAATAGGCTAGCTTTGTGTACGGGCCACGGAGGGCCTATCGCAACAATTGCTTCGGTAATCAGCGTATAAATACATACATACATACATTTTACAAGATTCTGTGTGAACGAATATGATGTACAGATGTCAGTGGGTTAAGGGTTAATTCGCTTTGAGATATGTGATAAAGATGATGCAATCCGCAGCAACAACATCAGTTGATTTTGGAACAATATTTCCGCAGAAATTGCTGCGTATACGTCAGCAGTGTGTCAATAATGATGATAATAACACGCGATAATTATCGTATTATGGTCATAGTGCACTCAACATTTGGACTAGTTAATGTAAGGAGCGGTCACAGCTCGTGGTCATTTCAGTTATACGTATGTATAGGTCTGTTTTGCCAAGTCCTTTTTTAAAATGCCTTATTTAGCTTCTGTAGAGAAACCCATGCTCTGTATTATCAGAGATTCATTGATTTCCCTCATCAAATAGTGTGAGGGAAAAAGATAAATTAAATAACTCAACGTGGGGTTATCTCCCATGCGATAACGGTTTTCAGTATGGTGGATATATCGTGGGTCTGATTAGCCCTTGCAGTGTGGTTCTGTGTGGCCTTTTTTGCAATGACGTGGTCGTGTTTCAGGTTTCAGATGCCCTGTTCATTGTCTCTATGTCGGTTACCTCACCAGTATGCCATCGTCTCACTGTAGATAGTCACAACTATCACAGCGCAGTGCGCGACACATGTTTCCCGTCAGTAGACTTTTGGAACCAATGAATTGAGGAAGGTAAACCGTCTGCCCAGACTCGGTAGGTTTTCAACAGGAGGTGTTTTTCTCCCACCCTTTATCAGTGAGGTTAAGCGGCTTGTCGCGTTACCCATATTTGAGGGCTAGCCTTGCAAAAAGCCAGGAATTACATAGACGAGTACCTATAATTATATATATATATATATAACAATTCTTGCACGACTATTGTAAATGTAAAGTGTTGAGGGCTCTGCACTGATGAATGTTCCATATGTTGATTGACAGGAGAAAGAAGTCTATTTCTGTGTAAGCAATTTGGTAGCCGAGGGCTGGAGGGGCAGCTGGCGTAGTGGTTAGAGCGTCTGACTTTGAAACCACGGGTCCCTGGTTCAAATCCCGCCCTGACCAGTATACTAACCGTGGCGTTTTTCGGGCTGAAAAGCGCCTTAAACCCCATTGCCAATAGGGGTCTGGGTAGCCTTTGCAGTGCGGTTCTGTTGGGGCTTTTTCCCTCTGACGTTTGCTGTGCTTCAGATGATTTATATGTGCTCTTTATGTAACTTACCTCCCCGCTATGTCGTCATCTCGTTGTAAATAAACATGGACCTTTCATAGACTTAGCGAAGTGTGCGACATATGAAGTTCATTATGTAGACATTTGGAACCAGTGGCGTGAGTAGAAAAAGGTCAATTGTCTGCCCAGAATCGGTGGGTTTTTCACACAAGCTGTTTTTCCCCACCCCATATAAGTGAGGCTAATCAGAAGTGTTAACCACATTAATAGGCTAGCATTGTAGAGGGTCCATGATGGCCTATTACAACGATTACTTCGGTAATCATCCTATATATACCAACATACATACATTGCCGAGAGCTGGCTGTTCGTCGTTCGAGACTTTTACAGAGGCAGAGTGCGTCCGAAACTGGCCTGTAGTGTGTCAAGCATTGTTGTCAAGTGAACTTACAGAACCATCTTAGTATTGAAATCTTATGTTTTTTGGTCACATATGTTCACTCTGTATTTTCGGGCACGTGTCATAAAACTGGTTTCTTTACCTGTCACTATAGTTTAGGTCATGACATTGCGTCCCGATGCTATATGCAGCGTGCAATGGCACCCACTGGGGTGCTGGTTGTGCCACACCATGCAGCTGCAAGGTTGCCGGGACCATCGTCTGCTCCGATGAGACGGGCTGCGTTTGTCGACCCGGCTGGACAGGGTCAGCGTGTGACCAGGACATCGATGAATGCACCGATACATCTTTCTGTTACGGAGCAGGAGAAAGATGCGTGAATAGTTTGGGGTCGTACGAGTGCATATGCACAGCTGGATTCAAGCGTGGTGCCAATCGCTGTGTCGGTGAGTAACATTTAGATATCTAGTGATTGGATTGTATGTGTCGGTGAGTTACATTTAGATATCTAGTGATTGGATTGTATGTGTCGGTGAGTAACATTTAGATATCTAGTGATTGCATTGTATGTGTCGGTGAGTTACATTTAGATATCTAGTGATTGCATTGTATGTGTCAGTGAGTTACATTTAGATATCTAGTGATTGTATTGTATGTGTCGGTGAGTTACATTTAAATATCTAGTGATTGGATTGTATGTGTCGGTTAGTTACATTTAAATATCTAGTGATTGCATTGTATGTGTCGGTGAGTTACATTTAGATATCTAGTGATTGGATTGTATGTGTCGGTGAGTTACATTTAAATATCTAGTGATTGGATTGTATGTGTCGGTTAGTTACATTTAGATATCTAGTGATTGGATTGTATGTGTCGGTAAGTTACATTTAGATATCTAGTGATTGGATTGTATGTGTCGGTGAGTAACATTTAGATATCTAGTGATTGGATTGTATGTGTCAGTGAGTAACATCCGGATAACCGGCGTGGCACTCTATCACCCGAGCCGCAACATTTGTATTAAACACCTTTTGGAGAACACACAGACTTTTTAAGTTTGTATATCATGCCAGCTATGTACAAAGATATATACAGCGGCGTCGACTGTCAATAAATCTGATGGGCTGAGTTGAGATGTTTGAGATGTTTGCCCTATTAACATAGGCGTAGTGGAATATAACTACATATTCGGAAAGCAGGGGAAATTTCTGAGAGTAATGCACAGAAAAAAAACCTATACCTCTGATGGGACTCTAACCCACGACCTCCAGATAACCAGTCTGGTGCTCTCCCGACTGAGCTACAGAGGCAAGCTTTCTTTTCAGCTCTTCATAGGCTACCCCTATTGCCATCACATTATTTTTCTCTAGCTCTTCATTGAACCACACTGGCTATTACCACCACGGGAAAATTTTGCGTTCACAAAAGGTTGTAAAATACTTAAATATGTAGGATTCAGTCGTCATGCAATAACGTGTGCAGATATCGACGAATGCCAGACACGCAACGGTGACTGTTCGCAGAAGTGCACGAACATATTCGGCAGTTTTACCTGCGAGTGTTTCCATGGATATCGGCTGGAGGCTGACATGAAGTCTTGTAAAGGTAAGAGCTTTGACTTAAGGTTCTGAATAACACGAGAGAGGGAGGCAGCTGGCGTAGTGGTTAGAGCGCTTGGCTTTGAATCCAGGAGTCCCTGGTTCAAATCCCGCTCTGACCAGTAATACTAACTGTGGCGTTTTTTCGGGCTGAAAGCGCCTCAAACCCTATTGCCCAGGGGGGTCTGGGTAGCCCTTGCAGTGAGTTTCTGTTAGGGCTTTTCTCTCTGAGGTTTGCTGTGCATCAGATGCTCTATATATGATCTTTATGTCGCTCACCTCTCCGCTATGTCATCATCTCACTGTAAATAACCATTGACCTTCCATAGACTTAGCGGAGTGTGCGACATATGTAGCTCGTATGTAGACATCTGAAACCCTGAGGCATTAATGAAAAAAGGTCAATTGTCTGCCCAGACTCGGTGGGTTTTTCACTTTAGGTGTTTTTTCTCCCAACCCTTATATAAGTGAGGCTAATCAAATTGTCATGTTAACCACATAGGTTAGCTTTGTATGCTATGAATGAAATTGGCCTACACAGCGATTACTTCGGTAGTCAGCCTATAAATGAATAAATGGTACTTCTCTAAATAAGTTTTGTCTACATTTCTCTCGTCCTTATAGCCACTTTCAGATTAGACTTCTATATGATTTCTATTCTATTTTTTATGGAAAATAAGGTAGATAAAATTTAATGAGTAATGATTGACATTGCTAAATCGTATGGGAAACGTACTATAACCCTGGGCCACAGATCTAGTTTGCTATGAATGTAACCCTCCACTAGTCATTGCGAGATTTGGGATATCTCAGATATTCGTGATTTCTTCGTCATTCCTTTGAACGTGTGTAGGTAGTAATCATGGACTCACCTTGCGTTTGCGTCATGTTGAATTGGGCTTTCATGGCATCAGCAAAAGCGCTGAATGCAGAAGGACTATTCATAAACAAGTTAGCAATGTAAGTGATCGCTATCAACATAGATTTCCCTAAGGGTGCCCTAGCCAGTAACTTTATTTCGTCTATGATAGCCATTTTTCGAATATCCATCGAGTTCAAAATTTAAAATAGACTGAAGTAACTTGAATATTCCATCTATTGACCTGTTAACCAAAAAAAAAATGGGCGTTTTATAGTGTCTGAAATAAATAGCCATGTGCATTTGACGTTTGAACATTCTAGTTAGGGTTCTCCATAAATTATTTCGTATGCAAACAACATGCTAAATAATGTTACATCCTTCGAAAATTTAAAATCCAAATTAGTCTGTGAGCCTGATGAAATTTGAGTCAAATTATATTAACTCCAATTAATTTTTTTTCAGATTATTCTATAGAATGGCACTAAAGCAAATAACGTAACTAGAATATGAACGATAAGATGTCTTCTAAAAATTCTACCCTTGAGATATATCCAATATTCCTTATGTAACATCTGCACAATGATGAGCATTTACTCTGAATACCCGTCATAAATTCTGATACACATGACGAAGCATTTATTGTATTTGTGAAAGCTTATGTTTCAATAAATTTTTCTTAATCTTAAAAGGTCTTATCTCCTATACCTTGCTATTTATTTGTATAAATTTACGCAGCTACACTATCATGTTTCTTCATAAATTATATGAGAGGATATTATCTCTTTTTACTAGCATCAACTGTAAGAAATAACGGCATATTGCATGCATGATGTGGCCATCAAGATTGTACATAATAAGTTAGAATATCTTTAAAGGAAGCCACTTTGAATAATAATAATAATAATAATAATAATGACGACGATAATGATAAAAATAGTCGGCGGCGGCGGCGGCGTCGTGGTTGTTGTAATAATAGTATTCCGAGTAGTATTGCAGCAAGCCCCTTTAGAATAACTCAAGTTCAAAAAACGTGACACAATCTTTGTATCTTTTTCTGCTACTGACTTGATGTTCGCTTTGTCGCAACTATCCAGGCTCTGTTAGCTCTCCTCCAGGCTCTCTTAGTTGTCCAGGCTCTTTTAGCTCTCCTCCAGGCTCTCTTAGCTCCCCTCCAGGCTCTTTTAGCTCTCCTCCAGGCTCTTTTAGCTCTCCTTCAGGCTTTCTTAGTTCTCCTCCAGGCTCTCTTAGCTCTCCTCCAGGCTCTCTTAGCTCTCCTCCAGGCTCTCTTAGCTCCCCTCCAGGCTCTTTTAGCTCTCCTCCA
>WURV02164206.1:0-15172 GCA_011762755.2 Epimenia babai
CTTGCATGTGAACCTTATAATCAAGGCATGAAGGTTCCCTATGAGGTAAGGTCTGAGGGGTCAACATCTACACGAGTAGTATATATATATATATTTTAAATAATATATATTTTATTCGGAATTAAAAAAAAATAGGTCACAGAATACATTTCTTATTTTATAGTTAATGAATTAATGAAATTTTTGTATTCCAATCAGAGTTTCAAAGTCCTCCCATCGACCCTTGTGATGAATTTCTAGTGAAAACAAATAATTTCTCACCGACTCCTCAATAAGATTACTTAGATTGAGTTGGGAGTGAGATTCGAGCTGGCGGAGGTAGTGACACAGCCACGTACCTGGGCGCGGTGTGAGAGGGCCTGCTTTACTGTCATCTCGAGGTCGTTGTATGTCTTCTCAGCCGCAAGGTTCTGAAAGAGTTCTGAATTGATGAATCGGTGTAGCCGTGGAGGCCAGTCATGGGTCACTAACACGACCGTAACCGTAGCAACAGGTGACCGACCGAGAGAAGCAGGCAAGTGTAGTGCAGACTAACACCCAGCAACACCTAGCAACACCTAGCAACCGGCTGATGGTCGCACACAGATCAGATCTTCTTCGGGACATTAAGGCAATATGGCAACATCAAGGCAATAACGTGTCAATAATATTGCAATATCTAGGAAATAATATGGCAATATCTAGGAAATAATATGGCAACATTGAGGCAATAATAAGGCAATAAGGGGAGGAAATAGAGACGGTGAGATTAAATGACATATGACTTACGATGACATCGAATTTGGCGTAAACATTGATGACACGCATCTGTTCATCAACTACGGGTAGAGCTGACACAGGGTGCCGCACGAACATGTTGAGGGCTTGGATGATGGCCACATCCGGTGATATCTGGGGTAGGTGAAGACAAGAAATGACTGTAGACACGAATATACGCTAGTATAAACGAATAAATACGACTCGAGACGCGAATATACACATGATTATGAATATATACAATATATATATATAAGGTCAATGCCCACTGACCGTGAGGATGTTGGATTTGGTGCCGATCCCCAACACGCCTATCGTCTCGTTCATGAAACTCGGACTGGGGAGGTTCCGTATCTGCAAAATTATCCCCGTTCAATGTCACTGTCATTCAATGTTTGTACCGTTTACTGGACATGGATGTAAATGTCTTTCTTTTACTGGAACTAACGTGGTCCTCCTTACTTACTTCTTGTTCTTATCTTCTATCGAGTGAAATATTAATGTTTTATTATGTTTGTTAGTGACGTTAGCTGAGAGGGAGATGAGAGAAGGCTAGCTTAAGTTGCGTGCGAGATGGTTGAAGTTGGCCGCAAGTTTAATGAAGCTTTGTGGTAAATGACTGCAAGTTGAATGGATTGAGCCGAGATCGGTTAAAGTTGGCTGCAAATTCAATTAAGCGAGCTGAGAGTTGGTTGAAGTTGGCTGCAAGTTGAATGGAATGAGCTGGGAGTTGGTTGAAGATGGCTGAGATGCTACAAATACCATAGATTTACCACCCAGTAAACTACTCAACAGTCACCGGTGACAACATCATCAATTTATCAATCGTAGATTAAAGATAAATGACATGCATAGACACGCACGCACACATAGCGCACACATAGCGCACACAGAGCGCACACAGACACACACGATTCGATTCGATAAACTCACTACTCGTGTACTCACATACATATAAAGGAAGCGGAGAATGCGTTTGTGGGTGAGGATGTATATGGCGTTACCAGTGAGCGAGTCGACCACGGGCAGTCGATGGATGTGGTTATCCATGAGTAACTTGATGGCATCGAATAAACTACAGTCCGGATCGATACATACAAACGGTTTCTGCTTGCCCTTCAGCACTTCTGAAATGTGATACGAGGAACATTCGAGACACACAAGCACTTCGTCCTACGATGTTTACTGACCACATCTTACTAAATAGAGACAAAATGAAAAAAATGCCTCACTATGATGCTAACTGTGAATGTTACTAGCGTTTCATGAGGCAATCAATATCGTAAGTTTGACCAACAGTTCCAGGTATCAATAAATTAGCGACGAATTGTCTTCGTTATAATACAGGACATCGTTAACTGTAACAAAAAACCCAAGTGTTACCAAAAATATCTTCACTTGAACATGCCGAAATAGCAATAGCAGATAGCATTCAAACACCATAATAAATATCCCGCTCTATGTCACATAGGGAGAAACTGTATAACACGATTCGCTTCACCAAGGGAGATAATTTTTAGCCGAGCAACATCCGAGTTTTTGGCAGGGAAGTATGAACAGATCTCTGGTGATTAATGGTAATGGGTTATTATATATAATCCATCCACAGATGGCAGCTCACTGACCTCGCCACGTGTCGATCTTATGTTCTTCCAATTCATACATAACCTCCTGAAAACACACCGACAAACGGACGGGTGAAAGACATGTATACGAGGAGAATGTGTGTTATAGTACGCGGCTCGACACACACAGCATCACTGACCTCAGGGACAACCAGATATAGCAAATTAACCTGTCACTGATGGCAACCACGAGCAATACGTGTCTTCAGGCATTCAGACGGAGCAACGAATTGATGGTTGCTTCCTCCCCGATTAGTTCCGCAATCACTATTGTGATAGTGATATACGGCTCAATCTATATCTTAAACTGTTTTGAATGCTGAAATGAACGAAATCAGCCGCAGCGCATGATGGCTGGCCACCCACCCACTCACAAGTAATGTACTAAATGACGCAGACTGTGAGCTGAATGTCTGAATGATTGTGGTGTTTTTATGTTACCGAATACGGTCAACTACACATCCATGGTGGAGAAATCACTGTGGTGACGACCTAGTCCGGGCAAAGGTCCGAGTGTGAGCAAAGGACAGAGTCCGGGCAAACAGTTGACCATGGCACTTTTACAGAAAGCGAATGGACTGCCAACCCACGAGACCCACCCCGTTAAATAACGGAGGGAAGTTAATTCAGAATTGCCAAGATGAGAGATAAGGTAGTGGACAAGTATGTCTCATAAGAGGCAGCGGCGCGAGAGGCAGCGGCGCGAGAGGCAGTGGTGCGTATTGCGGTGCCATGAGCATTCAAGATGCTGTAACGTAAGTAGTAGGAACGCTGAATGAATTCATGTATATAGAAATAATTAATGGTATGTCTTGAATGATGACTGCATCATCAAATGTATTCGTCTTTAACTATAATGCTCTCATCAATCAATGGCCCAGACAGACTAGACGAGACAGGGGAGATAAGTGACGCATTTCGGTCGATACCTCCCGCGCCTGGTGATGCCAGCGCAATGCTTACCTGCTTGGATTTGTAGTACATATGGAGGACGTTGATAAAATCTGTGATGGTCAGCATACCTGCAAGACCACACAGTGACCGCTTAGTGACCACATCATTGCTACAGAGGAGCCCTATTGAGAAAATAATCTTAATATTTGATATGAAACACTGTTTACTGTTACATGTAGTGACTTTCCAATCCTGGTGAAACGAAATGACGTGAAATTTTATTGATTTATAGTGAGTGCCCTTTCAACACATGGCTATCAAAGACACTGGTGTAAAATGTAGGTACATCTTGAGTCACGATTACCCCACCCGGCGTGGGTCGTGATCACAGATAGTGTCCATTTACATCCCCAGCTACTGCCAGTCGTCCGGGTCTACTTATGGATGGATGACTAGGCTGAGTCGGCCTCGTGGCCAGCTCAACTGTACTAACAGTGTCAGCGCAGAAACGACCGTACGAAACGACCAAGTTCACCAAAATCACATTACCACTACTAGAAAAAATATTTGCCTTATCGTAATTAATCACTTAATGTAACATTTGTACACTGTGTTACATGATACATTTTTGACTGCCAGATCAATCCCATGCGGAATGTCCTAATGAATGGAGGATGTTGTACATTTACCGTGGGATCACTGCCTCATCAACCTAAATAAATGTTAATTTACGGGTCACTATTGTGGGATGAGGGAAGAGTCATTAGATGTCATTATGGGATCTGCCGGAAGGTAGCAGACCATCTTTAGACAGACTAAATACACAAATGAGCAATTACTTACGCAAATAGATATTTGATGTTAATTAACGAAGAAGGGGGCAGCTGGCGTAGTGGTTGGAGCATTTGACTTTGAATCCAGGTCTAAAATCCTGTCTAACCGGTATACCAATTGTGGCATTTTTCGGGCTGAAAGCGCCTTAAACTCCATTGCCCATGCAGTGTGGTCCTGTAAATGCTTTTCCCTCTGAGGTTTGCTGTGCTTTAAATGCTCTATATATGATCTCTATGTCGCTTACCTCCCCGCTATGTTGTCATCTCATTGTAAATAACCATTGACCTTTCATAGACTTAGCGGAGTGTGCGACATATGTAGTTCATATGTAGACATCTGGAACCGGTGGCGCAAATGGAAAAATGTCAATTGTCTGACCAGACTAGGTGGGTTTTTCACATTAGGTGTTCCCCCCCCCCACACACCTATGAGTGAGGCTAATCAAATTGTCGTATTAACCACATAGGCTAGCTTTGCAAAGGGCCATGAAGGAAATTGGCCTACACAACCATTATTTCGGTAATCAGCCTAATTAAAAAATAATTAATGAAGCCAGGTGTAGAGACAATGACCTAGGACAGGTAAATCAGGAAAACCGTAACAAAATTATAAAAATCCCATACCGACATAATCTTGCTTAGAGCTGTCCCAAAGTGGAGCCGCCCTAACTCCATTGTAGACCAGCGCAAAAAAGGCTTTCTTGACCTGCACACCGTACATGGGTTAACAAAATGAAAACGCATCCCGCACACTGTGTGAATTAGTCATCTGTACTGCACATCCTAAGAGTTAGTCACCTGACCTGCCCAGGATATAATTTAGTCACCTGTCCTGCCCATCTAAGTATAGTTAGTCATTTGTACTTCAAATCATATTGTCCTACACACTGTATCTAGACCCTAACATGACCTCCACATCGTTCATCTCACAGATAACCTGCTTCAATGTCAATTCCACCCATCATGTTACACCGGAAATGCACATGAAAGAAAAACCGCAGAATAGACGTCACCCAATGGACAGTTGTGTATGCACTATCGTAGAACAAAACCAGGTTAAAGTCAACACTGCACATAATTCATTGGATTGAACGCTACAAACAAGCTTGCTTGTGTCCACCAACAATTGTATGGTATAAACGTACATAAAAATATGGTAACTAAAACCGCACCTTGAGGGATACCGCAAAAGGTACGTCTGTCACAGTGTCAATACGCACGTTTAGTTGAGTGTCAAAAATGACGAGTTTGGCACTGGTGGGGACTAGATCGTAGCACTTGTGGGCCATCATAAATCGGGCAAACACCTGATCCTCGTTTTCACCTGTAGTACAAACACACAAATACATTACAGACGACAGGAAGGAGTAGGTGGTAACACTTGTGGGACTAGAGGTATGTGAATAGGTCGGAGGCATGACCTGGAATTAATGTGAATTCCCAAGCTTTTGGTTAGATTTCCCTGAGATGGGAAACTGAAGGGATGAAGATTGAGAAGATAAATACTCTATTATCATGGTGGACCCCTCTCAACTAGTAGTTTACAGTAATGAATCAAGAGATGCTGGTTATTGGGACAGCCTGTATAAATCCAGTCTTATATTATATGATATTTAAATACACCTGAGGCAATAAATAGTTGAGTGTCATAAATACCGAGTGTCAACCAAAGGTCATGACAGATAACTAAGTATGGCAGTAGAGACACTACCCCAAGTCGAGTGGAGAACGTAGTCATCATCCATTGGCTAATCGCCGGTTAGTTGACTCGATTGGGTAATTCGACAGAGACTAGACATTAATATGGCAGGTGGTATAAAGTAATGCGGTCGTGTGAATTGGCATAACGTTCAACATGCGAGACCGCGACAAGACGACAGAGCGATTGTCTCGCCCGTCTCATGTCTCATAATGGCCTCTGCTCCCAGTATACCACGAAACACACAGATGTGACCAAGTAGCGAGCAATTCTCGCAATTCTCACGTCTCACTCGTTTGTGACAAATGTCATGATAGCCTTGACCTTTGTAACAATAGACACGAGGTAAGTCGGCGGCTAATCTCACAATGGATTCATTGCAGACAGCCCCGGGGGTGCCGCCACCGGTGAGCCGCGTGATTAATCGATACACGGCGAATCTATCCTATAAATAGACAGCAATATGAACGATGTGTGTAACACCCAGTAACCGCGAAGTAGATCGAGCCGCGATGTATGTATATATTAACCCAATTGTGGATTATAATTATGGTAAAACCCGTTTCGATTTGTCGTATTTAAATATGTCGTCGTCATCGTCGTAAATGAAAATTGGGAATGAATCGTGTGAAAATCTCAACAAGCTGCTGTTTATGGAGCTGTCGAGGACAGAAATGGCCGGAGAGTCGGGAGAATCTAGAGAAGACACATTCCGGATGGTTTCAACGGCGCTTACCTCCCCGCTATCTCTTCACATCATTGCAAATAATCGCCCGCCATCTATGACAGACTGAGCGGGGTGCGTGACGTAAGTGGGCTGTCACTAACGGAACCGGTGGCGTGTCTAGATTAGTGTCACCGTGCGCCCTACACTCGGTGCTATTTCACCGCGATGAATTAGACTAATCCGCTCGTCGTGGTAACCACAGCTGGCTGTGTAGAAGGTCGAGGATGGCTTACACGATCGTCACCTCGGTGTATCCACCGGTAACTAGCGGAGCGAGATAAGACCGTGAGATTGTGCGAGACTGTGAGATTGTGTGAGATCGTGTAGCCCGTTCATAAAGTCGGTCAAAACTATAAAAATGGCCGAGAGAGACACCGTGGCAGCGTCGCTGTTCAGTAATGATTACATGAAATGTAGATTAGCATCGAACACGTCCACAAGTCAATTCAATGAACTGTGGGATTAACTGTGAACTATGGTATATATGGGGAAGACACCGCGGCTTTCGGAGAAATATGAAATGTCAAAGTGACATGGATGTCGCTAATGAGACCAGGAGATGGTTCAATATTGAGTTATTTATAAGAGCAAAATGGCAATCTCAAACAGTCAGTTGAGCGATTGGGGGAATATTACTAACTAGACATGCGTTATATGTGAGACAGGGAGTATTCATGGACAAAAGGGACAAGTATATATATATATATATATATATATATATATGTATATGGGGACTAGGGAGAAAGGTGGTATACGTAGATGGCACTAGCAAGGTAGATGGTATACACATGAACAGCGAGACAGGTGGTATAGATGGCACTAGCAAGGTAGATGGTATACACATGAACAGCGAGACAGGTGGTATAGATGGCACCAGCAAAGCAGATGGTATACACATGAACAGCGAGACAGGTGGTATAGATGGCACCAGCAAGGCAGATGGTATATACACGACTAGCGAGACAGGTGGTACGTACACGAGACTTGCGAGACAGGTGGTAGGTTCTACACTTGCAACATAGGTAGTAGGTAGGAAACAAACGAGACACGTGGTATATACAAAATTAGCGAGATGGGTGTTATGTGTAATTATATATGGCACACATGTTACGTGAGTGAACCAGACATATGGTATGTATGAGTCTTATGGTGCAGGGGGAAGTATGTCTCGCGAAACAAGCCATAGCCAATCCCAGATAAATATGAATATTTATTGTTTAATAATTTACCTGTGGTCAGGTGAGTAAGATTATGCAAGAGTAAGAACGCCTAAGTTTAATCTACAGTTTGTTATGAAGTATTTATTCTACTGTGCTTATATAATCAAGAAACTGTTAGTTACGTCGTCAGTAATATTATTAACTCCTGTTATCACAAAATTATCAACAGATACTGTTCTTAAAACTTTACTTGATTAAGGGATGTCATGTAAATGTCTGTAAATCCATTGAAATTCTCGGTTAAATCGCTGTGCGACTCCGACGAATAATCTTTGTCCGCCATTTTCCTAAGATTGCGAGTTTCGCTTGGAAAATGCCACAAGTAAAACGGGAAACTTCACTTTTTGTGTGTAAAACTGACTGTCATTGGCCAGAATAATATCTTCAGAACCAATAAAAATCTTTAAATACATTAGACGAAACCTCAAGGAAGTATCGTTAATAGAAATGACGTCATCATAAAAACGGTTAATCACGACAAGCGGTCAGGGAACAGTGCAGCCAGAGCCATGATGAGCTCTGGAAGGGTTAAGAAAGCAGATCTGCAACGACGAACCTGTAACCAGCTTATCATGAAAAGATGCCAAAGAGACATAATGATATCTAATCTTGAAAATTTAAAAAATAAACAAATGAAGAAATAGGTAAAAACTATTGAACGGAATAAAAAACAAAAAAGAGATAAAAATTTAATACAAAAATACAAAAATTTACATCTCGCATGTGATCTAAAAAACATCGGCAGAAGTTACCTCCCGTTAGTCGGATTACGATGCCATGACCAAATCTAAACTGGACCAATAAAAGCATAATGGAAACCTCTGCACCAAAGTCTTTAAGATTTCTAAGTAAAAATACAAATATCGGCCAGAATCGCCCCCTTAGTGCTTCAATGGCGATACCCCGAATAAATTTGCATAATATTGACCCAAGGAAATGGCAAGGAAATGGCGAAGCTCTGCACAAAATGGTTCTATAGGTATTTTTAGAAAATCTTCACATCGGATGGATGGACAGACGGACGGCGTCCGATCTGAAATATTCCGTGAGCGTAAACTCAGGTAAGCTATAAATGCGTACATCAATGATTCATCTCAAAAAGGGGAATGTGTACTTGTAATTTGGCAGTATTAGGTAGCTGGGTAGTTATAAAAACTGTTTAAATCCTGTTCAATATTCGAAATAAGACAAGTCTCCAGACTGCCAGACTCCTTCCTCACCAACAATTATCGACATGTCTGAGCATTTCTTCATTAAACCATTTCCAACCTCGCCAGAAGATATCACGAGAATATGAGGAAGTTCGTCATGATTAAACCACCCCCCACCCCCCAACCCCCAACCAATGAAATTGTGCAATCCTTTACCAGGATAACAAAGCCGAAGCAAGGAATTAATAACACTGAAAGTAAGAGAGCTTACACAACGCACAAGTTATAAATAGAAAGAGCATACAAAAGCTGGATATTAGTCTGTCTGCCAGCGAGCCACTGAGCCAGTCAGCCAGTCAGCCGGCCCTACGGATGTGTAGTAACTATCGCCTGGGGTAGGGTCTGGTTTCATGTTTCATCAGACGGCAGTCTTACAGCAATCAATACCGGCGTGTCTTCAGCCTATTAATAGCCTGACCTACTCAGGGGGAGAAATCGGTGACAGCGATACATTCGATATATATGTATGACCAATGCCTCATAC
Source organism: Epimenia babai (assembly GCA_011762755.2). Lineage (NCBI taxonomy): Eukaryota > Metazoa > Mollusca > Solenogastres > Cavibelonia > Epimeniidae > Epimenia > Epimenia babai. The sequence goes on from WURV02164206.1 coordinate 9,450, forward strand.
CATCCCCCAACCCCGATCACCTCCCGACGTGACCCCTGAGAGATTTCTATCAGTTCGCTGAGTTGTAATGCCTAATTGCATGTGTCATACAGGATATGCGTTCGCGTTAACTCATTCACATTGGTTGCTAATGGTAACCACACTGTTGTTATAACGATATACGCTGCTTATAAAACCTTCGTGGGGATTCAATCCGTTTCTTTTTTTTGATATATCAGTCGGCGCGAAGACGAATACTGACTTGGTCAACTCTGAATGTTCAACCATAAGATGGGAAAGAATGAAAATATTGATCGAACCGCGTCGCCCTTACTGGCACGGACGTAACAGCAAAACGAAGCTCACTGTCACGCCGTTTGATAGAACGAAAGATTATCACAATGTACAGAGAGGGTAGACATTGGTTAGTATGTAGGTACTGTAGGTTATCTACCCGTCACCAGGGTAACCATTGGTCTTTAACATAATTAGGCTATATACGGCGGGTGGTATATACCGTGGTGTTGAGATGAGTGTAGCATAAAGCATTTAGTCCGGGCGGAGAGAAGTGACCGGCGCCCATTAAAAACCACAGATGGCCCAGATACGTTACGTTACTTGGGTAAATTCATGACTAGTGAGGACTATATGAGACCCACCATATCAAAATGAGTCTAAAGTCGGCATTCCCATAGTGGGTAAATAGTGTAGAAAGTCGAAAAATAAAAAATTTTCAAGTTTTGGGTATTTAGTATTTTCGGATACTATGGAAATTATTCTATCCATAAAAATAATATACAATATTATTAACAGAAAAATTGTATTTTGAATAATTTAAACTCGCGTTGTCTTTCTTATGTAAATTTTGTTACAAACAAAAGAAATACGGTCGACTTAATGGTGGATATTTGATTTGGTTATTTGATATCACTTAATGGTGATATTGATTCAACATAATAGAATATTTAATATTTAATAACTTTTCCATTGATACCTCATGTGTCATGTTTGCAAGAATATAAAATTGTGGTTGCTATGGGGTTTCGTTTTTCTCCCCACATTAAACTTTAAACGCGTTTTTCTCACAATTTTGTTATATGAACACTGTTCATGTAATTATCAATATCTCTGGAAGTAATTGAGGTATTATCATGATTTTGATATCATTGGATTCCTTACAGGTTGTTCTATTAGATAAAGTAGAAATATGAAAAATGTAAGATTCCGACTTAAGACTCATTTTGGCATGTTGAGTCACAAATACCATGAGATGATGAGGGAGAAACGTAGCAAGAGCCACAGGAGACGGTGTAGCGACTCTTTGATGCATAGCCAAGCCAGGGAAGATAGTCCATACATACACATTCTGCGCATATGTACGCACACATTCCTACGGACTAGACCTGGGGTAAGGTTTTTCTTCCACAAAACCCTCACAGGTAGCATACTGGCCATTAACCGAGATATTCTTTCATTCATTCACAGAGTTATTCACCGATTCATGCATGCATAAATGTTAAACAGAAACCACGTTAATGGATACATACCTAAATCCTCAATCTCCATATTTCCAAAGTCCTCTTCTATCTGTTGCTGAAAAAACGAACCAAGAATCACCTAAGGATATAAGTATGAACTTAGTTATGTAGTTCTGTACATCTGGTTATAGTGTCCAAAAAATGCAATTTTTAACAACCTGCTGCAAACTAAAAATCTAACTACTATACATGATATGGGTATCATTAGAAGGGCCTGCTATTTCTCTTTAAAATAGGATAAGAAAAATTATAATCAATAAACATTTGGTTTATCCAGAGATATGAATATTTTCCCGAGATGGGTCAGAATGCCATCGGGACCAAGTTTCACATTCCATACCGTGACCCACTTAACAACATCATCCTTCCTGTTCTGGAAGTTAAGTTCAGCAGCAGGGGGTGTTTAGGCATCTGTGGTGGGCGCAGGATGGGGCACCCACTTAGGCCTTTCTAATGATATCATGTATATTCGTTACTTTTTGAGTTGATAGCAGGTCGTCGATAAAAATTGCATTTTTTGGGCCGCTCTGTACAGTAGTATGAAGAGTTCAACGTATAGACCGACGAGCTTTCTCTCTATACAATAAGCCATACACAGCCATCACATACAGCCATCCGGTCTATAAAGAGGAAGGGCGCATAACTCTATCAAACTCAGCTCAACACAAACAAGTCGAATAAACTGAATATGGTGATGAAAATGCAGCTTGCAGAACACTATAGTTCAACTATAATCCACAACATTCACTAGCGTCGAGGTTATCGCGAGCTACCAAAACTCGGGAGTTACCTACCCTTGAGTAACTACGATGAGACCTACACAGACAATATCTGCCAAATCGCTGATCTTTGTACTGGGCGGACATGGAGATAAAGATGTTCCAATAGAAAAGTCAATAAAAATAAACCCCCTTTGCCCCCATGATAATATGCTTAACAAATCTAAAAGATATGAAATGAATGAAATTTATTTGTTTAAAGTGTACTTATTAGCAGAGCTGTCAAATACACTTTACATGAAATAACAGCCTACTGGTCCAAGACTATAATGTAATGACTTAAATTATAGAAAATTTGCAAGGACAATATCTGCTTAGTGACAGACATCCGCGATGAAAAGTTCCAAAAAAATACTCTTCAAGTAAAAATACAAATATCAACATAAGTTACCTCCCCTTACGTCTACGACAATGTGATGACCAAATCTAGAGACCACCCCAAGGGCAATATTTGCCAAGTAACAGACCTCTGACATAAGCGGTTCTTGGGAAAAAGATTCTTAAATAGAAAATACGAACACCGGCAGAAGTTACCTCCCCTATCTGCGATGACGATACCATGAACAAATCTAGAAGGACCAACACCAGGACACTATCTACCAAATGGAACTCTGAACTCTGCGATAAGTGTTTTTTTTTGAGATCTTTTAAAAAAATAACATCAGATGGATGGACGGACAACGGATAAACTCCAGTCAGAAAAGGTCAACGAGCGTAAGCTAGGGTGAACTGCAAAATAGGCTGACTACCTCGGTACTCATTTTGTAAGTTCGGTCTACCCCACCCAGAGTTACCCTTTGCTCAAAAAAGTATCAGAAGAACTGCTGCCACCTAACGTCGCCCACAGTACCAAATTGGTGAAAGAGCAGCCAGTACACTGACATTGTAAGATAGTGGAACGCCGTGTGTACCAAGTAAAGCTGCTGGAACAGGGACTTGCCCTGGGGTCTAGCTAGGGACTTGCCCTGGGGTCTAGCTAGGGACTTGCCCTGGGGTCTAGCAGGGACTTGCCCTGTGGTCTAGCTAGGGACTTGACCTGGGGTCTAGCTCGGGACTTGCCCTGGGGTCTAGCTAGGGACTTGACCTGGGGTCTAACTAGGGACTTGACCTGGGGTCTAGCTAGGGACTTGCCCTGGGGTCTAGCTACTATTGCCCCATCGAGCCCTCTAATGAAAAATCAATCACTCTATGGTACATACCTGTCTAAGGTCTGACTTTAACGGGAAGCCATCCATATACCGGATGGGTGACACTGAAAAAAAAAACAACTTTCTTGAATGAATCGCCATCATTAATCAACCCAAACCTAATCTATAAATCTATAGGGGGGGGGTAGATATCTGTACAAAGAGGTTAGAGAGGCACCCTACTCCGCCTGTTGTAGTAGACTGGTGTGCAGCAGAAAAAGACTTTCCCGGCAGGGGATGGAGTTAGTTGAGTAGTAGGAATACCGGACTCTTAGCCGTACGGTCATGGGTTCGAAACTGCCCACTGGTCAACTTCTCCGCGATAATCCTCAGCATGTCATTTATTCTCTGATAAATGGAGTAAACCCGGCTCCAAAAGTGGGTAGACGCTTGATGTCACCTCTGATGGGTGATACGCGAATGTCGCTGGTATAGTTAATGCGCTGAATAGCTGCCAAAAATTATTTCATTAACCATAAACCGCATCTGAGAGTCTTGATTGGCCGATACTTGTGGTCTATAAATGGGTTTTTTATCGGGTACCCGTACCATTGCGTCGTCACAAATGACAGTTAGTTGTATAAGTCGACCAGATCTCTGATCATGAAGCAGTACCCCGCTGCAAGTATGTATTGGAAGCCTATACCCTCCGGTAGACAGGTCGGCGCACGACCAACTGAGCTACTGTCTACTCGCGTATGGACCAATGTTAATTTATTGTTACAACTAAGAACATCAATTTACTGCCGTGATAACAACCAATCATGGAGATGGGCACTACTTAATGACTGAGGACACCTGCAATAGCCCAATGATTATATTAAGGGTCAAGGGGGGGGGGGGGGGTAGTATAATCTCAACTTTGCCACGTGACATTTTCATTTTGGACAGAGAGCACTTGAAGCTGCCTGAATCAACCGAAACATCCACAAATCCTTTGACTTTTATACGCCGACAATATGGTGATTATGTGGAAAACTGCACAGAAAGTGAAATGACAATACTCAGGTTACCATGGCGACTCCATTAAGTACGTTCTCGTCATCGTCGCAAATTAAGGTTACTATGGGAACTAATGATAACCAAATTACAACTATCGCATCACCAATGCAAACTGATATCAGACCACGCAAAATACACAGCCAACGCCCATCAATTGCAGTCCGTGCTAAAGTTACCCACCCACCCACCTCAATCAATGCCCAACATTTAGGGTCGGTGCCTGAGTGATCTCCACCCATGGGGGATGGATTCCAACCGTTTCACCCATAGCTTATAGACCTTCCAATGAATAATGAGACAAACAGCCTATTCCATATTGACGTAGTGGGCTGATGCCACAATGGAAATCAGGTATTTTGCAGTTATTGCAGTACTCAATAATAAGAGGATATGTAAAAGACAATGCCCAACAGTCTGCGATTATTAATGTATCATTAAACATAAATTTTAATCAACACATATTTATACTGAGCAAGTTTCTATTCAATATTGACAGGCATGACAATTGGGGCAGCCAAATGATAAACTTAGAGATTTCTAATTTATACACTATATAGTACATGTTTATACGTTCATTCGTCTCAATATCCCATTAGCGCAGGCCTCAGAAAAATGACTGACAATCCTCGTTAGGTTTATGCGATGTCCGGATAGAAGAATCGCTAAGCACGGAGTGAGTTGCCTGCCATTGTTTATGAAGGCTTGAGATAATACATGATGTGTACTACGTGGCTGCTCTGCGTGTTGAATACAGCCTTCTTCATATTCAGATTAGATTATTATTATTATTACCCACTAACAAACAACTCTTATCACCCCCGTAAAAAACATGAAATGACATCGGGTGGTATAGATTAGTCTTGAGACTCCAGAGTCCGTGTTTTATCAGGTTTGACTATGATCAGAGTTTAGACTACGTGTTTTACACGATTATATGAGTTAACTTGAACTACGGGGTGGGTGACGAGTTCAACTGAATGTATGAGATAAAGCAGGTATGTACACAATAAAAACTATGTTATCACCGTACTGAAGGGTGCAACAGTAGCGAGGGGCGCTGTCGTAGTAGTGGGTGCCACAGTAACCCTAGCCCCCGCTATTTTTGCAAAATACTTACTTTAAAATGGTGATTGAAAGTCACTCGATCCCTGCCATTTAATACGAGTAGCAGTATCAGTCTTTTAAAAATACGGAGGTGATAACTTTCAAGACTTATGGCATTTATTCATGAACCAGTT
>WURV02164217.1:0-33520 GCA_011762755.2 Epimenia babai
AATCTCATTAGGTACTATTAGGCAGATTTGTAATCTCATTAAGTACTATCAATTAGGCAGATTTGTAATCTCATTAAGTACTATCAATTAGGCAGATTCGTAATCTCATTAAGTACTATTAGGCAGATTTGTAATCTCATTAGGTACTATTAGGCAGATTTGTAATCTCATTAAGTACTATCAATTAGGCAGATTTGTAATCTCATTAAATACTATCAATTAGGCAGATTTGTAATCTCATTAAGTACTATCAGTCATGCAGATTCGTAATTTCGTAATCTCATTAAGTATAATCACTACAGCATTTTTTATAATCTTATTAGGTATAATGTGAGGACTTCCCGCTTGGCATTAGATTTTGAATGAGGCGGTAGGACTGATGGAACAGGTTGAAGAGTCGTGTGATGAGGTGGGAAATAGTGAACGAGTTATGTTGTCTGGGAGACAGGATGAATACAGCAAGAGCAAGATGAGGAGGGGAGCAAACAGGTTGGTCTAACTAAAGAGGACTACTGGATGGGCAAGATGGAGTGTGGGAGTGACGAGGGTTGCTACTGGAATGAGGTGCATGCAACCACCCCCGTTAGTGCGGAAAACAGATTGAAACTGGATCTACGACAACATATAATCAATCATGCCTTTCATAATCTCATTACATATAATCAGGCAAGCAAGTTGTAATGTCATTTGGTACTGTCTGTCAGACAGATTCGTAATCTCATTAAGTAAAATCAGAGCTGCAGATTTAGAATCTTTCAGTTCAGTATAATCAAATCAGTAATCTCATCAAGTATAATTTGTCGAGCAATGTTATCTCATGAAGTATAATTAGTGGAGCTATGTCATAAACTCCGTAGGTAGAATCAGTAAAGCCATGTTGAAATCTCATGAAATAAAATGCATCAACCAGATTCATAACCTCATTACGTATAATTGGATGAGCAACATCATTATTTCATCAGGTGTAAGCAGTCAGCCAAATATATAACCTCATTAAGTATAATCAGTGCTGCCAATTCTTAATACCTTGTGGTATAATCAGTCAAGCAATATAGAACTAATTAGATATAATCAGGCATTGTCATAGTGATGTTGTATAGTTGACGATGTATATTCAGTCAGACAGATCTCCGTAGATATATTAATAATCAGAAATACAATGTTGTAACCGTATTAGGTATTATGTCAGGCAGATTTGTAATGTCCTCGAATGTAATAGTCAGGCAGATGTAATTTTATCATGTATAATCAGTCGGGAAATGTCTCATTCTCTTAAGTATAATCATTCGGGCAAATTCGTTGTCTCATTAGGTTTAATAAGAAAGCGTAAACTCATCACATCACGTAATCAAGAAAGGTCTAAATTTCATTTGGTGTAATGAATCAGGAAAGTGAGTGGGTATCGAATTGGGAATTATGAGTCAGAGATATTTGTTATCTGATTCGATAAATTATAATCATTCGGAACTCTAATCAAGACTTTCACCAACTTGATAATGAGCTGCAAGCCGAAGCCAGGGCTCGTGAGCCTTTAGTTGAAAACGTCTTTCATTTACTGTAATCATTTGTGGGCATTATCTCTGTAAGTATAGTTATTTAGTACTATATCATATATTTTACTTATCAATTACTGTGGTAATCATCATCTATTCCATGCTCGGAATATATATATTAATAATATATATAATATATATATATATATTTCCATGCTCGCCTGGGTGGAACTGTTTCCCATCTCACTCTGTCCACAAGTCAGGAATGATTCCCTTGTCTCTCAGATCACCTCAAATTATCTCTGCTGGCCTCATGTTTGAAATAAATGCATATTTGAGAGCTAACTTTAAGCCTGAAATGGTGGGTTTGGATTTCAGTCAAGTTGCACGTCATTGCATGGTTTAGATCCTCAGTAGAAGGCCCTATTTCTGTACACAGTGTACATGTGTCTGATTACAGTATCAACAACAGAATACTTAAATAGTGGAAAAACTTAAATTAGGCCTATTACTCTTTAAATCTACTTACTTTTGTACTGTGCTCTTTGAACATGCCCACAATTTCATATTAGGAGATATGCAACTTGCATTTATAGTATTACCTATGTACTGTGCGAAGTTTCAAAAAAAATTTTTAATTGTTTGTACCAGATTTAGCATGAAATATTTAGAAAAAAAATGCGGACTTATTTTCAGGTTCCACTTGTATTTTATGAACAAATTAAATAAAACAAGAAAATGATCGTTTGAGGAAGTCATGAAACCAAAAATTATTTATCCATTTACTAAAAGTGCCGATAAGAGTTAGCCGGGTGTAGTCGGGTTTGATGGATGAAGCTTTTGCATACTACGACCATACGATATGTTGCCGAGGACTATCTATAACTACGTATCTGTAATATATAGTTATTATCCGGTGATGCTTATCGAATTTCGAGTTTCTTATACTTATACTTATTCTCATCTTATAGTTTCAATATTTTCTTGTTATACAATTTTCATAAAATAAATAGCGTTGATCTCAACTTCTTCACTGTAAAATGATATGTGTGCTATAATATATATCTATGACTATATGCAGTGCCATTTACATACATGTGCTAATGCTGATTCGAGAATTACTATGAGTAATTATCGTATTAATGTATATAATCTATCGCTATTCTCGCTATTCATCTTGTGAATTATCAATAACTCTCTCGTGTGTAGGGGAGAGGGAAAAATAAACTAAATATTCGAGGAAATCATTTTTAATAATGTTGTTTTATATTTGTAGGACACAAATGGTTAGGTTATTATGCAGGATTTTATTTTATAAGTACACTCACTGTATTAAGCGACCACCTGTATTAAGCGACCGTTTTACGCCGGTCCCGCGGACGGTCGCTTAATACAGGTTTCACTGTATTGTCACCGGCTATTAATTTAGGTGATAGTAGTCTACTCTCAAAACCCTAATTAATCTATATTCCAAGACATGTCCTTATTGCGGATGTGACGAGGTTCATATTTTGTTAAGTATACCGGACTAGATTATTAAATTGCCTTGGTGTACCACTAAACAGTGTAGTGGACATTACTGGTAATAAACAGTGTAGTGTACATTACTGGTGATAAACAGTGTAGTGTATATTACTGGTGATAAACAGTGTAATATATATTAATGGTGATAAACGGTGGAGATATGTGTTCGCACAGCAATCAAATAAGGCGCACACTAACAGACATGCCAAACCGTTCATCAACGATGTTGTATCTTCTAAACAATTTGGTATCTGGAGTCTGGTGTCTCATTTACAGTATGGTCATGAAAGTTTAAATTTTCAACAGGAGTAGTTCCAGTTCCAAGTTCTAGGCTGTTCAGTCAGCTTGCAGAGTTGTGGCAAACAATGAATCGACACCGCCCGTATGTGATTAATATAACAAGCCGTCTCAGACACATACGTTCCCTTATTAACGCGAATCAAACTCTTTATTTGTGCAATAAACAATAATAAATATGTGCAAAAGCATTAATGATATCTCAACTTACAATCACGTTCCTGTCACTGCGCCATCTTACATTGCAAACTCGTTAAATTCCTTAAAAACTAACCCATCTAACCATCGCCCAATATCATCTTTATGCATTCCTCTACAAGTACGTTCTTATCTTGAAACTAATCATCTGATATCTGACTGGTGATATGGCTTTCGTCAAAACCACTCAACTCAATCCTTACTCTTGCAACTAACAAATAAATGGCTAAGAACTCTTGATAATAAATCTGACTTTTAAGTTTGTCTCACTAACTACTCTTGACATTAAAAAAACTTCTGACTGTGTACATCACTCATCACTTTTTTCCAAACTTGTAAACACTTTTAAATTTCACTCTTCAGCTATCAAATTCTTTCATAGTTACCTAAGTAACCAGTCCCAATTAATCCCCGTTAATCATAGTAATTGTAAATTTGTAAAGTGTCTTTGATAGCCGTGTGATAAAAGGGCACTATATGAAATTTCATTACATTTCCAATGTGTCAAAACTAATGCCTGTATATCTCAATCTCTTTCTGTCAATACTGGCATCCTTCAAGGTTCTGTACTCGGTCCTCTGATGTTTATTATGGTCATTGATGATCTTACTAACATCTGTAACTGCTACCTCGTTGCAGATGACGGCATCATAGAACAATTGAGTGAGACACCTACTAATGCTATTAACAACACCAACTATATCCTACCTTCTATCACCAACCTTCTAACCCTCTAAAACTAAACTCTGACAGACTTGCACCTTAAATTCTCTCTTACAACTCTATTAACACTGACGGCTTACCTTCTATAACTAAACACAATACTTCATTCACTAATCATATGAAATACTTAGGGCTGTACTTAGACTGCCAATTAAGTTGGAATGTTTATGTTGTCAATACCAGAAAGTTCTCCCACTCATCTGGAAATTTTCTCAAATATGTCATCTCATTGACCAACATACTGCACTCACCTACTACACTGTACTAATCCAGCCTAATCTCGAATATGCCGCTGCTGGTCTATTTAATTTATCTTCCAAACATGCAGAAATCCTTGAGACACTCACTGCATAACTGAATAATATCTTTCTCCTCCATTCTCTTTTAGCGAATACTTCACTCAGTTCTACTCTCTCAATGTCTTGTCAGATGTCAAAAAAATTTCTTCTTGTACTCTATAAATTAATGCACATCACTCCATCGTTATACAAAAACTCTCCTGATAACATTTGTGTTTCAGAGCTTTCAACCCGTTCTTGTTCACATAACAATATACCCATTCCACGCATGAACAAAGCTATTGGACAGCGTGCTCTATGCTACCTGGGACTATCAACTTTCAAAAAATTGGACTTTTGGATTAAAACAGCCCCCAGTCTCATTCAAAAATGCCTGAAAGTTTCTCTTTTTAGGACTGTTGTAGATGCAACTTGATCATATATGTATTTATCCTATGTATTGTAATAATGTAAGTTGCCAATGAATATATAATCACATGCATGTATGTGTATAAGTATCTGTGTATATGTGTACATGTATGTGTGTCTGTATGTTTGGACGTATTTGTGTATGTATGTGTGTACATATATGTGTCTTTATGCGAGTAGGTGCGTATGTACGTATTTATTATGCATACATGTATGTCGTATGGGTGTCTGCACGTCTATATATCAGTTTATGTGTGTATACATGCGTGTATTGTATGTGTGTTTATCTGTTTGTATATCTGTGTGTGTACACATAGGTGTGTGTGTGTGTGTGTCTGTATATATGTGGGCACATATGTTTATAGTTTGTTTATTTTTCATTTTTGTTTTTTATACTTTCTATCATTTTTAGATGATAATGACGATGACGGCGCCGGCCACTAAGTTAGTGGTATTTCGTTAAAATAACCAGACGGAACGCGGTTTATGGTCTGACGAATCAGCTGAACCTTTTGTACAAAAAAGTCGGCCAACTGCTCAGCAAGACGTAGCGGAGAATCATGTGGAGGAAGTTTAGGACGATGAAAGCGATGTAACAGTTCGTTGATTACTTGTTAAAGGGCACCATGATTGCCAGCGCACATAGCAAATTTATCACCAAACTATTTTTTCTTATGGGGTTACAATAACGTAATGATAAACACGGCGAGCTTGAACATAACTTTCATAATCAGAACTTGACTTGCGCGCGAGATGGACGATGTTGTATAGTAGCATTTTGTCAGCGGCGCGTGGCGTTCCAGAAGCTGTGTCAATGATGACTCATATACCGAGTAAAGATCTTCGACGGATGCGTTGATAGGAAGGTCAATAAGACGCTCGCATCCCTTAATATCATTGGTAAACGCTACCATGTCCAACGATTTAAATTTCCGATACTAAATGCGTTAAAACTTATTAAACGATGAGATATCACACCTTCAATTTGTGGTATTCCAACCTTACAAGATCTTCGATACCTCAAACATATTATATAATTTACATTTAATTCTTCATAATCCAAAGTCATCACCGTAAGTACGTATGTGTACAAGGTTATACAAGTTTAAAACAACCACGAGGCATTGCAGTACTTATCAAATTACGCCTAATTAAGTAATTTCATTTGTTAATGTTGTTAGGTCGTGAAATTGTAGTGTTGTCGACATCATCTTGTCATTATTGACCAAAGCACAATTCGGCACTCTAAATAAAGTTTATTTTTATTATAAACTATGGCGCGAATAGTAGATACATTTGCACGTTGCGCAATATAGTGCACTAAAACAATGCGTTAAAGTTCGCTGATTGCATTTTTCGCTATGAATTAGCAGACGACATTTCCACTCGGTAGCAAATTTCTAAACAAACATGATGCGCGCGCATCCAATACCACGTGATATCTCTCGAGCAATGAAAATGCCGCTTTACCTTGCCACAGCAGGGAAAAAATGACGCTTAGTCAGTGATTTTTGCACATTAAGAACGAGATGTTAGGTAACTATGGAAGAATTTAATAGTGAGAAGATGAAACATAAAGTTAGCGAGATTCGAAATACGTAATAAGCGATGTACACCGTGAAACGCTTGTTTAAATATCGATAGCAATTGATGTAACAAATTTATGTTGTCATTGTCAGTGATGAAATTTGGGACCCGATAGTTGAATCATTAATAGCTTTAACAATTACTAATTAGTTAATTGTAAAAGTGGGATTGCGTTGAGTTGAAATCCGCATCGTTGGTTGGAGATGAGCCCATTAGTGTTAAGATAGGAACGAACCTGTCGTTAAGTAACTCTTTTAGCTACTTTTGGAAGAATGCCGAGATGAGATGGTACATAGAACTAAGCGTATTCATGACATGGCTAGCCCCACGACCGATGGGACTTAATAAAATTAATGACTTGTCAAATTTTACAATGTAAAGATAAAACACTAACCACCAAATACCTAAGTGAATATAGTTTGCTTATCATTGAGCTTACGTAATCATTAGGAGTCTGAAAAATATTTTAACATAATGTTATTATCTATTATGCTTTACAATTACATTTAAAACATTCTTACAATAAAATTACAGTGTAATAATATTCACCTGAAACTAAAGTTATTTATAGTCATTGATCAAATATTAGTTTTTCTATATGAGAATTGTAAATTTAGTTACTTTGGCAATATTTTTTTAGGTTTATTTAAGTCCTTACAAAAATTACATTGTATATCTGGAGTATAGGTAAGATATCAAATGCTTTATATTCAGCAGAAGATTAAGTATTAGATTAGTAGATTTTAATTTAACAATATCGCATATATTCAAGAGTTTTATGGTTAATACTACTTGGTGCTGTGTGGTCATAATACGCTAGTACCTAGTATTCTAATATGTTTATCTATACATTTCAGCTATGAAAAGTAATCATTATTCCGAAATTATTTCCCCAATGGTTTTCTACAAATGTGGTATACGTCAATCATTTACAGATACCAAGACCAACTGTCACTAGGAGTATTCTCACCAGTGATGTGTGACTTAAATGATCAAAGTAATTCTATGTATGTAAAGGCACAGTTGCCACGGGACATCCGCCGTGCATTCGTAACCCAGGAAATATTACAGAACTTTGCTTGCTTCAAATGTTTAATATGCAGCTTTACCACAATGAAAAACTTTGAAATTGAGCAACACGTATTTGTTCACTGTCGAGGTAAGCCCTTTAAATGCAGTTTGTGCAATTGTACTTTCTTAAACCGTTCAGCGATCTTTCACCACTGCGCTGTTAGCCACCCATTCACTGAAATGTCTCACCTATTGATTCATAAGGATTTGCTGGAGAAAGAGAATTACGCCATGGTGCTCAAGGATGGTTCACAGATCAATGTCGATGATATCAGGAGGGTGCTTCAACCTAGCATTCAACAAATATCAACATGTGATGCGTCTGTTTGTGATGAGCGAGATAGTAATGGATTGGTTGATAGCGTTGAGAGTTCTAGCACTAAGTTGAACAGTACAGATAATGATATGACTAAAAAGGTGACGTCTGATCATCACTTGTTTAGTGATCAATCTGAAGTTGAGACTAAAAATGAAAAGTTTGACAGTTATGGTGACAGTTATGGACCATACACTTATAAAAAATATAGTGGTGAGGCAGGAAGCGTTAGGATGCAGGTGTGTGGTGATCAGGGATTAAGTAGTAACCAATTACGTAATTATGAGTCACATAGTGATGGTGCGTATATTGACCAGGTGCTTAGTGATGAGGCATTCAGTGATGAGCCGCAAAGTGACATGCTGTGTAGTTATATTCCACAAAGTGATTGCTCTAGTAGTGATGAAATGAATGGTGATAAGGCACATAGTGATGGGGGATGTAGTTATAGTACACAGAAGGATAAGCCTAGTAATAGTAAGACAGAAGGGTCAGAGAGTGAAGAGGATCATAGAAGAGAGTTACAAACCAGAATTTGTAATAATGACATTGTTGAGAAATCTACGAGTGAAAAAAACTTCGCAATTTCTACTGGACATATAAATAGAAGTGAAAGTGCAATAACTCTAAGTGGAACTTCAAATGATAGGTATGGAATTATTAATGTGGAAAATACTGCAAATAATAAAATTATTGATGAAAATAGGTATGATGAAATAGAAAATGAACAAGATGCCTCTAGTGTTTTAATGTCTAGTGCTGCCAGGATAAAAGATGATTATGGTGACATGAGAACAAGAGTTGATCAAGCATCATCGGATGCATGTCAAGATGTCAGTTTGTTGAATGAAACAACGGAATCTCTAGTGAACAGATGTTCAGACAGCTCACTTAGGAACAAAGATTGTAAATTGAATACACTGTCACATGAGACTTTTGCAAATATATTATCTGAAGATGGCGGTAAGATGGTGGCCATGCTTATTCCAGAAGATCAAGTGACACACATTATGAATACAGTGACTGGTGCCCAACTTTACAATAAGGGTTTACCATATGAAGTTCACCCATCTTATTGTAGCAAGAGAAAGATCGACTCCTCTTCAAGCTGGTATGTTGCAGTAGATTTTATATTGTGATATTTGTCATTGGCATTTATTGACTATCAAATGTTTTGTGTCATATGTAATATTTTTTTATTTCTTGAACATGTATGGCCATAAGGAAAACTTTCCAACAGGATTAATGTTGCTTGTTCTGTAATTGATTCAGTACATTACATGTGGGACTTAGGTCCAGTGATTACAGTTCAAGGATGGCTACTCAAAAGTATTTGTATTTAAAAGTATGTCAATACATTTGTTGAGTATCTGTGTTGAAGTTTGTCTGGAAGTTTGCACTTATTAAAGATTGCTTTTAATGTCACTACCGGATTACAACAGTGTTTCTTTGGAGAACCTGGACTAGGTAGTTGGCATAATATTTGTCTATATCCTTATTGATACCGAGAGATATGGGTTGCTGTGTTAGCCATGTCTTATAATGCGAAAGTGAAGGTAACACCTTGTGGACAAACTTGCACCTGATGAGGTAATTTTGTATACGCAAGCTTGCGCTAATCATAATCTTAGTTTGTCAATAAGGCGTTACCTTCACTTTTCTTATTGATACAGTCTGAGAGTATGAAGGAAATACTTTTTGATGACTGAGATAAGATAAACATAAGCTTCCTTACATCACATAGACCTTATTGAGTGCATCTGTGCATCTGTATTTCATAATATTGATAACATGGCACCTACCCTGCCATACCTTTGTCATATAGTATGTAAGCTTGTCAGCGCATGGAGTCTGGGTAGGAAGCAGCATTCTTATTGTGTACCACCAATTATTGAAATCCATTGCACGAATCATTCATAAAACATTATTTTACCATTTACCAACCACTATTTAGGCTAGTATTAAGTATTAAAAGCATTTTTGTATGAACTAACCATACTGTGATGTGCCAAATATGCCAATATCTTAGAGTTTTATTTTATAATAATTATATGATTGTGGGAGGGAATAATTAGTTATTGATGAAGTAGCCTACATTGGTAGTTTTGGTTCTCAATTTCCCCAACTCTTCTATTGTAGTGTAATGCTTTCGTTGACATATTACTGGTTAATGACTGGTTGAGCATGTTGTGTGTTGCATGGTGCCATTGTTGGGTTGTCAGTACCTGTGTATATAAACTACAAGTTATTAATGAAATTGCTAGTGGATTGTTTGTGACATATTTGCAGGTGTATCTCAGATGTGCGGACATTGGTTGACCCAAAAGCAAGCTCTTCCGCTTCATCGTATGCCGCGAACAAAGTGACAGCTAAAGGTCAAAGCAGATCAAGATTTGATAGATTGGTCCAAGCCCAACCCACATTGGTGACAAGCTTCAAACTACACGACTCTAAAAAGATGAAATTAGTAACTGATACAACGATATCACCTATTAATTACGTTTCACATAAATTGGACAAATCTTTATCGCCAACATGTCCGACACAACAGACATCTCGAATGCAATTAGTCCATGGTACGGAGTCTACTATGAAGTCACAAGAAATTGTCCCCGGAGTTGCAATTCCCGCCAGTGAACTGTCTCTCATATCTGCTCATTCACCGAAACAGCGCAATCCCAGCCCACCACCCCCACTATTGTCACCGGTTATTACAGATGCAACAATGCACCGATATTACTATTCCCCGATCCATACTGTTGAAGGGACTAACTCACCTCATGCAATATCGTCCTCAGCACAGACTCGCCCTCCTACTCTATCCCATATTGATTCATTTATTTGCAACAATACACAGAATCGCACTTTAATATCTCATTCAATCGTGTCACATGCATCTCAACAACCCCATCTCACCAAAGACAATTCAAACATTGACGTTTCAAATTCACAAGTCACTGTAACTACCCAACCATCGTTAACTACAACCAAGAGCTATTTTCCAACTACATACAAAGGATTTGCTTCCATACCTGCATACTATACATAACTTTGTGGAGATGTCCAGGTAGGTGAACTCAGCATGTATACAATAATACAATAAACTCATTTCGTCGGGATGGTTCCTTTATTAATACACAGATACCCTCTGTATCTTTCAATCTCTGAACAGGTGAACTTCCATGTAGATGCCATCTGACATACTCACAAGTTACACCGTCTTTTGATATTTACGATTGTCAGATTTTTTGTCTTTGATTACAACTCAGGCAGTTCCGGCCCTTTGCAGGCATCCTGGCCCATGGATCAATCAAATTTTGTTATCACATATGGCCTTCCCAACAGTTTTGATTCGTGTAAATTGAGAACTTTAATTTATGTGAATTTGAATGTATTTTGCATTGTCCATTGTCGAAAACCAAATTTTACCTTCTAGTTTCAATTTGAAAAATTCGTTTTATATACATTGTTATAAAATCGAAACTGGGGTGTAAAATCTAATTTAAATTCGAAAAATATCCATCTGAAAATGAAAAAAGTGCAAAGTAGATACTGACAATGGTGTTTACATTCAGGATTAGACTTACAAATATTTATTTATTGTAGCAGAGCCAGACAATTCGATATGTCTAGTTTGCGGCTGAACGGTAGCTTGTTTAAAGAGAAGCAATATTGAAAGACAGAATGTAACAAAACATGGTTTTTTACAGCAACTATAATATTTTGTTCCTCAGCAGTTTCCTAAAAATTCTTTGGTAATTTTTCTGCGCACTTTATTTTGCATTAAGAATTCCTTTTTTGAATCTATATAAACATTGTGCTTTGTATCGTAATCTTGATTTAGCCCCTTCCTCAATGAATAATTAATTGTTTCCTCATATTTTCTATCTCCTTTAAATGTCAGATTTTTCGACTATACATTCCACGACATTTTGCCAGGTTTTATTCCATTTGTGGTCAGTAAGTCTTCTAGTCATTTCTTGATATTCCTTGGGTGCTAACTTTCTAATTAGGATTTTTTCTCGCGTTTTATATGAACTGCGAATTCATTAATAGGACAATTTATATGTTACTATCGCTATTCTTTTTATTTTTGAATAGCGATCATCAATTTGGGGAGATTCAGTCTATGAAATACGATATTTATATATTCCTTCAAGGTTTTTTCATGATACAGAGAACACAGCCAATGAGAGGATCTGATACGTATACCACCATCATGACGATTACTAATCATCATTACCACCAATATCAGTCAGTCACTCTCCCCCTCCCTACTACACGATAAGAACCAACATCGGTATGATGATATGCATCATATTCATGTCTTTTACCATCAAAGCTTGTTTTTATACCTTTATCATGCATCGACATTCATTGGCGTAAATTGTTAAGACATATCAAATATATATACAAAACGATTTAGGAAAACATGTCTGTTGCGTATTATTGTCATAATTTAGAATTATTTAAAAGCTGCAAAAAACATTGTTTGATATCTAGACACCAATGTTAATTTCCATACTTCACCGACCGCAATCTTAGAGATTGAATGGGGAATTTTACAATCGTTGATGCAGAATATTTCCTAATTTGTCTAAACTAGTACTAGAAATTAGTACTACACTAAACTAGTACTAGAAATTCTAAGTATTATATGTTTTGATAGTTTTATAGTATTGTATTGTAACTATTGTACATATTCTCAATGACCCTATGTAATATTACGTAAATCTTTAATATGTTTCTACTGTATTTTTTTCGATATTCATGCATTTATAACACTTTCAAAATTTAATACGTCTATATCCAAATATATCCAGACATCTCAAATGCAATTAGTCATTGCCTATGTAGCCCTGTATAACTTCCTCAGGAATGTAAGGGAATGCTACCTTACAAGTTGTTTTAACTTCAAGCACTTCCTTTCAACAACCATACATGACTGTTATTGGACTACAATTCGAACTAGTATATAGTACATATTTTTTTATAAATCTTGACGGTTTGTATTTTGATCGTGTGGTTTGTCGTGTACATACTACATACTTGTATATTTGTGTGTTTTGTTGAATAAATAAATAAAAAATTAGCTCACCTGAGCTTATGCTCGGTGAACTTTTCTCATCAGAGTTCGTCCATCGTCCGTCCATCCGATGTTACCATTTTCTTTAAAAATCTTCTCGAGAACCACTTATCGCAGAGGTTTGCTCTTTGGCAGATATTGTCCTAGGGATGGTCTCTTCTAGATTTGTCCATGGTATCGTGATCGCAGGTAGGGGAAGTAACTTCTGCCATGTTTGTATTTTTTCTTAAAAAATCTTCTTAAGAACCGCTTATCGCAGAGGTCTGTTATTTGGCAGACATTGTTCATGGGTTGGTCTCTTGTAGATTTGTCCATGGTATCATTATCATAGCGAGGGGAAGTAACTTCTGCCGATGTTCGTATTTTTTCTGAAAAAAAAAATATGCAAGAACCACTTATCGCAGAGCCCTGCTATTTGGCAGAAACTCTCCTTGGATTGGTCTTTTAAAGGTTTGTTCATGGTATCGTAATCGCAGCTAGGGGAGATAACTTCTGCCGATACTCGTATTTTTTTCTTTAATAGAAAACTTCTCAAGAACCGCTTATTGCAAAGGTCTGCCATTTGGCAGATATTGTGTTCGGGTTGCTTTCTTCTAGATCTGTTCATGGTACCATCATCGCAGCTAGGGGAAGTAACTTCTTTCAATGTTCGCATTTTTTTTTACATCTCAGGAACCGCTTATTGCAGAGGTCTGCTATTTGGAAAATTTTGTCCTTGGGTTCATCTCATAGATTTCTTCATGGTATCATCATCGCAGGTGGGGTTGGTAACTTCTGCTGATGTCGGTATTTTTATTAAAAATTTTTGTCTAAAGAAAGACATACATGTCTTACTATTTCAGCCGTCCACAGATGTCTTAATATCTCAGTTGTCTACAAATGTCTTACTATCTCCACTGTCCACAAATGTCTTACTATCTCCACTGTCCACAAATGTCTTACTATCTCCACTGTCCAGAAATGTTTTATTATCTCAGCTGTCCACACATACTCTCTTTTACTATTAAATATTATTTTTTAATTTTTAGCATCAATTTTCTAATTAATTTTTACAAATTTTGTAAAAATGTTTAGCTTGTAGATAATTAAGTAAATGTTCCAACATTTATTGTATAAAAAGGAACGACATTGTCTACAATTTTTAATCAACTTCATCCTCTAATACGGTATTCCTTTTTATAAATCATTTTCGTGTAAATAGTTTGGTGTATTGTGCAAACATTTTAATTGAAACTTTTGGTTTATTTCAATTATTTTTTAATCATGTAAAGTGTTTGAGACTATGAACCATACCCATTTGGAACACCTTCCGTAAACTGTACATTACACTAACTATACTATTGACAGTTACTACTGGACTTGACCGTGTGTAACTGTTCTCATCCACAAATTCATAAAGAAATTGAGTAAATACCATGTACGAATATCTATTTATTCACCTTCATGTATATGTATATTTATATGTATACATTTTACTGTAAAAAAAAGTTTATGGAAAACTTATATAAATTGTAGTATTTATATAGATGGAGAAATGAATTTCTCATATTTTTTCTGACGTAAAATGACCATTGATGCTGCAGCTTTGTTTATAAGATTGCATTTTTCAATTGATTAATTTTCTAAAATTGGGCAATCCTATACTAACAAGTAATGCTCTACCAATGGGCATTGAGCAGTGCTCTATCAACTGGCATTATTCCACCAACTGGTATTACTCTAGTAATGAGCAATGCTCTACCAACTGGCATTATTCCACCAAGTGGCATTACACTACCAATGAGCAATGCTCCACCAACTGGCATTATTCTGCCACCCTTTATAACTCTACCAATGAGCAATGTTCCATCAACTGGCATTATTCCACCAACTGATATTACTCTACCAATGAGCAATGCTCCACCAACTGGCATTATTCCACCAACTGGTATTACACTACCAATGAGCAATGCTCCACCAACTGGCATTATTCCACCAACTGATATTACTCTACCAATGAGCAATGCTCCACCAATGAGCAATGCTCCACCAACTGGCATTATTCCACCAACTGATATTACTCTACCAATGGGCAGTGCTCTACCAACTGGCATTATTCTGCCAAGTGCCATTACACTACCAATAAGCAATGCCCTACCAACTGGCATTATTCCACCAACTGATATTACTCTACCAATAAGCAATGCCCTACCAACTGGCATTATTCCACCAACTGGTATTACTCTACCAATGAGCAATGTTCCACCAACAGGCGTTATTCCAGCTACATACTCTAAGTACCAATTGAGAGATGCGGATTTTCTTCTGTATTGTAGATTTATATATTGTATACTACAACACGTTTTCATTTATAATGATATATAATAAAGATCACGATATCTTTCAACAATTGATGTATACCGGAGGCATGTTCTCATAAACAATATAGTGTTAAACAGTATAATTACAGTGTAATTTTATCATTCAACTGTACAAAATATACACATTATATTCCTACCTCTGTCTCCCATATTAATGGCCCAGTAGTATCTGCATATACAGTATTATGGGTAAATATATAATATACATTGACATGATGCAACTTTAGAGATGCAGAAATGGAAGTAATCTCTAATGAATTTATGGATGATGATGATAATAAATAATTACGATGACATTTCCCCAGTCCTAAAATCATTTCAATCTTCATCCGGTAAAAATTGCTCTTCAGCTTCAGCAATAACTGCATTCAGGTCTCTCAACTTCAACTGGAATGGAAACGATAAATTTATCCTTTGTATTTAGTGTAAAAGCAATTATGACAACCAAAGACGATTTCAAAATGAGGAATTCTTGACCAGCTATTCAGAACAGACACGATACCTTCAACCCTCACCCGGTTAAAGATATCAAGTGGCTACTTATGTTTGAGTCTACTTTACTTCAGCAATCAATCATCTATTATGACGACTATCACAAAAAGCTGACTCATTCAGCTATCTGCTCGTATCATATTGAATCAACAGCTTGTATAATATTGAATCAGTACAATCATAAATAACGTGATGTTAATGGGGGTAGACAATGTGGCTCTTTCAGTAGCTAGAGAGAAATGCACAAAAAAAAAACATATACCTCTGGTGCACAGGAGAAAGCTTGCCCCTGTAGCTCAGTTGGTAGAGCACCAGAACCGTTATTTGAAGGTCATGGGTTCGACTCCTATCAGAGGTATGGGGTTTTTTCTGTGCACTTCTTTCCAGCTAATCATATATAAAGGTTTCATAGGTAGTATCTGGTTATTTAATTTGGTTTTGTGGCCCTTTTATAGTTATATAGCCTTTTCAGCATTTCGATTGACATTGATAATGTATATAATTAGAAGATATACGCTAAAACTAGCAGTGCTCAGAATGTTAGTTCAACTTAAACAGATTTACCTCGTTGATTGGGTATTTTGTAGGTCTGGGTGCCTTCTCTCTCTCGAGGTCTCTCATTATTCCACATTTAGCAATGTCATTCACCCAAATACCTTCATGTATTTGCCCAGTGTTTAAGAAAAAGTATTTCCCAATGCCATTCTTTTTGTCATCTTTCCATGACCCTTCGTAGCGGTCTTCATTCACTGAAACAAACTAAAATAAATCAAGTACGGTAGTCTGTGATATTCGCATAACAACATTAAGGTGTTTCCTTTACAGACGTATATATTAAGAAGTATATTAAGAAGAATTATCGTGTGATGTTGGGCTTGAATCCAGAAGACTTTCTGTAGGCATTTGATACCGCGATACCGATGATGTCAATGAATGAAGATCTACCGTCTGCGCTGCCTGGGGTTATATGAATAGTTCCACCTAAGGCAGGGGCATCTTACATGTACATGATGTGGATTTAGGTATATTAATGGGACGAATAAGTTTCAATATACTGCATTAATTAAATTACAGGTACAGTACGAACTACATATCAATGAGTATTTTGATACGATATCTGGCTTTACTTAAGAAGGGAAATTTCTGGAGGATCAATTTTTGAGACCTATCATCTGTAATCTGTAGTTAATATTGATAACTGTTGCTAATGGAACTACTTATTGTGCCAAGAAGGGTCAATTCTTCTAATTAATTGATAACTGGTTGATGAAAACTATTCATGGTACCAAGATGGGGCAATCATTTTAATTAATATTGATAACTGTGGTACATAAAGCAACTCATGGTTCCAAAAGAGTCCATTATTTTAATTTATACCGTTAAATAAAAACATCATTGAATAATCATTCATCAATGTATCCATTCTGTATTTCTATGTTTTGCGATAACCTGATGAGTAATTTAAGATTGAATGAAAGATTTAAATGTTTTCTGCTCTACACAGTTTGGTGAACTGTTTTACATCAATTGGGCAACAGTTTGATACACTAGAAATTAGACCCACTTTTTACATTGTCGCGGGCCATGTTCTCCATAAATAATTCGACATGAGGTGGGCCCGATTTCTATATAGTTAGGAACCATGTTCTACATTTATTATATATAGGTTGAAGTTGAACTTTTTCTATAATGTTTTTGTATTTGTTTAATATAGTTGGGCCTACATCGAGGTGGGTGAGGTCATGTCATGCCTGCATGGTTGAATTTGTATTCCAGAAGACCTTTGTTCACTATGGTCAAGCTAGTATGCAGCATATTATAATTTGGCGTCCCATTCAACAGTTATACTTTAAAAATAAAAATATACAATCATGCTGAATATTGTTATTCTTACCCATACGAAGCATGCCTTGACCGTTACGCTGGTCATCGTACCATTCACCCTCATATATCGTGCCATCCCTAAAGTACATCCGCCCCCAGCCACTACGTTTGTTTGCGTACCATTCCCCCTCATAGTACTCGTCCTTGTCATAATATTGTGTTCCATATCCCTGCCAACATGGGATTCAGTTGTTGTGAAATCTACTCAAATGCAGCCTTTATATATACAGATAGTAGCGTATAATTTATTATAGAACATCTATTATCTCCCCTTCAAAGTTACTTACGGAGCTTATCCGATGCCGTACTTTGATTTATGAACTATTATCTGTCAATTTTTTACTTAATTAAAAATGGTAATTACGTCCGAAAGCCATATTAAAATATTCTTCTAAAGAAATGGGCTACATAGAGCATAATGCTAAATTATCTTACATGTCTCATGCCATTTTTCCATCCACCAGAATACTCCTTCTTGAACTGTCCTTTCTTGCACATGAGGCTGTATGTACCAAATCCATTCTGTTTATCCAGCTTCCAATCACCATCGTATATGCCACCAGACTTTTTCCACTTATATGTTCCTTTGCCTGGACAAACAATCAATTACAATGACACTAACACGGTGAATTAAAAATGGCAATAAGCGATACTTCTCTATTAGCAGGAGAGGTAACATATACCTCATATCTAGCGCATTGCCATTATACGTAAAAGCAGAAAATCAGGTTTAAATTCACACTCAACCTCGCATGGATCGATTTTGAACCGTATTCCTTGTGTTTCTAGTTAGTCATAGCAACCATAAATTTGTAAAGTGTCTTTGATAGCCATGTGTTAAAATGGCACTATAAATCAATAAAATTTCATTTAATTTCATGAACTTCATGATGAAGAAGATAAGTCTTGGCTTCGACTTACTGCTGGCAACATTATATAGGAGACAAGAAATAACTAAAATATCTGGTTAATGCAAAGATGTCTGAACATAACATACCGTCTTTCAGGTTGTCCAGCCATTCTCCTGTGTATTCATCTCCGTTTACAGAGGTTATTGTGTGACGAATTCCTTTTTTCTGGGCTTTGTAATCATTTTCCTTCCACACAGGTTCGCGGATTTTTGGCTTCTGTAAAAAAGGCATAATTTGGATGGCAGTAAGCTTAAACTATCCTCTAGTAGTTTGCTCCCAGATTGATGTGACTTCAGTTAATACATCTGAGCATTAGTTAACTTAAATCCAAATATCCACGAACCTCTGAGTACAATTAAAAAAGTAGCCATGGAGACGTGTAATCTCGACAAGGGAAATAACTCCGGAGATATCAAAGAGATAAGGGAAGCAAATGTGAACGTATGCTTCATAATTGGTTTTTTCCAAAATGGCTTACTCTCCCCACTGTGGAACAAAGACATTTGGTGAAAAGCCGAAGCCCTTCAAGCTAGAGGAAGACGGTGAACTGTATTATATCGGCTCTGAGGTAAATCAACTTGGCAAGTAAAATTTTAAATGCACATAGTAAATTTGCTTACCGGCGCTGTTATACCGGCCATAACTCGAGTCAACTCGGACACACGGCTCGTCAATTCGGACATAGACATAAGTCAGGTCGACCACAGTCAACCCGGACAATAGTATTTCGGCACATCGGTTACGGTTTTAAGCCTTTATAGATAGGTGTCATTGAATACCGTCAGCGTCGGATGCGGTATCCTTTGAAAATAGATAACACTCGGGCTTTACAACCTCTCTGCATTGTGTTTATTGCAACTGGTAACCAATTACAATACTTACTTAGGTCCCTGCGGAGAACTGCGTGTGTGTATATATATATACATATACCTCTGTATATCTTTCTAAATAATTTTTTTTACTGGTGCTGTTCATTAATTCTACATTTACTCGTAATATTCCGAATATTTGTGTCCGAGTTGAGCCTCACATAAGGTCTGTGTCCGAGTTGACCAACCCATGTCCGACTTGACTTGACTTATGTCCTAGTTGGTTTGTGTCTGACTTGACTGGTTCCCGTGAGTCCTCGATAACCGTCATTTGCCAAGTTGTGCAAGCGGCTTTTAAGTGCAGGATATAAATGCCTAATTGACTTACTTTAGTGAGATGAAAAGATTTTTTATCACATATTGTGTATAAATTAGTGCTTGCCCTGTCGTCGCTTCATGAAGGAGTACAACGATCACAAAACTTGGGCCAGGCAGTTATGTTTTACATAAAACAGTTACATCAAAGATCGAATGCGTGCATAGGGTACGCGGGGCGCTTGAAGCAGGTCGAGTCGGCCAACTCGGTGGGTCGAGTCTTCCGACTGGATGGGTCGCGTATTCTGGGGCGAGTGTTCTCACTCGCCAGGGAAAGGGCAAATATTCCAGGTCGAGTCTTTCGTGGTCGAACTTGAATGGGGCGAGTGTACCGGCATTCTCATGAAGTTCCTTTCAAATTTCCATTTACTGTTTAATGTCTTTGATTGATTTATCTATGATCGACTGATTGGCGTTGTAGCTGGTACGGCCTAGTTCACTGCGCCGCGTTGACAATATCTGTCAATATAAATAATTATTGCATTGAAAATATGATTCTTGAAACCGAGTCGGCGAGATGAATTAGTGCGACCTGTCCTCGGCCTAATTATGAATGATAACTTGATATTCTACAGGGGTGCAGTGAACTAGTGCGATCCACCCGCAGATGTTCCGCCATGACACCAGCATATATTCTAATACAATCACTAACCATAAACCTTACCCGGATCGCACTAGATAACTGCGCCCTCTACAAGGCATGATAGATAGTTTGGAGAGCGTGACGCATCACCCCTAATGAATATCGGTCAGGACAAAATCGATGGTCTTAGATAGAATGTATAAATTATTTTTTATTTTTATTTCTGACAAGCAATGTTGTGAATACACGTTATTTAATGTATATATCTATAATATGAAATGATCATATATCATTTTTAGGATTGAATACTGAAAACAGGTGGCTATAGATTCTTACTAGTGAAAAAAAACTAGCCTATTTCCAAACTCTCATGTGGATAAGGGCTGTTACAGGTGGATGAGGGCTATGCAGAGTGTCTGTTACATGTGGATGAGAGCTCTACAGAGTGTCTGTTACATGTGGATGAGGGCTCTACAGAGTGTCTGTTACATGTGGATGAGGGCTCTACAGAGTGTCTGTTACATGTGGATGAGAGCTCTACAGAGTGTCTGTTACATGTGGATGAGAGCTCTACAGAGTGTCTGTTACATGTGGATGAGGGCTATGCAGAGTGTCTGTTACATGTGGATGAGGACTGCATTGTGTCTGTTTTCCGTACAGGTTCTGAGGTTTAATGGCAGGTGATCAGCTGGTTTATCCCACCAATTCACTGTACCAGTGAGCCATCATTAGAAAGTGAAAGTAAAGTGTAATCTATATACCGGTTCGAAAGCCGCTTGCACATCTTGCCACATAACGGTTTTCCAAAGACTCACTGGGAATGTCAGCTCTGTAGCAAGTACCAGTGTGCCCCTCACATAGTTTAGCAGAATATTAGTTCATCACGACCAAGAGATCAAGTCATAAATTCACAAAAAGTAATCTTGCGCTTTTGTTGTGGCTAAAATTTCAAATCTCTGAACTAAAGCAGGTAGCTAGCCCTGTTAACGTTCTGAAAAATATTATCACCGAGGTTTTCTGTTTACCAGCATAAAATTTATAAGCGTTTCAACTTTGCATTTCAGGTTGGTAATTACCTCAGGCTATTTCGTGGATCATTGTATAAAAAATATCCATCGTTATGGAGACGGCTGGTAACTCAAGAGGAACGCAAGAACATAGCAATGATGGGTTGGTTGATTACTGACAATTCTATCTTGTAAATCTAAATGACATTCAAATGGCATGAAATTTCTTACTGCCATTGTTAAATGCAGTTGTGCGAGTATATTAAAAGTTTTCCAGAGTTTCTTACACTAATAGGTTGGATGCCTGAAATCAGTATTTTATATTCAGGGTCCGAAATTTACATGTTTTTGATCGATTGGGCGTAGTCTTTACAATATGTAATTCAAACTGAGCGTAGTCCATTATGCAGGTTACGGCCAACACACACTCGCCACGAATGTGACTTTATTGAAACAAATTGAAGTCGAGGACATCTTTATGGGGGATGATGACAAGTACAAGGCAGTGGCCATCAATCCAGAGTCGGCCATCATCAGGTAAATCTGTTAAAAAATTTGAGTAAGTTTACACTCATCATCAGTCTTAATTTGTATTTAATGTATTGTAATACATTATATACGTAATACGTAATATTTTGGATTACTGTTGTTTACAGTATTAGGATGATTCTTCAAATATATTTTAAGTAGACTTATCGGGTGAGACTCACGGTTGTGTCAAGTGTGTAACTTAGTAGAGGTGGGTTGAAATGAGTTGATGAGATGTGTCTGGATGATGACTTATCGCAGTAGAGAAGTGTATCATAATTCATGGCACACCTCAAACAGTCGAGCACTATAAAAATTCATGAACACGACCTCTGTTAGTGATATGTTGTGACGGGAGAGGCACCAACATGAGCGTTATTTGGATTTAGAATTAAGGAAACTTTTTGTAATAGAAATGACACTAAAAGCTGATTCAATTCATGCCATTGTTTGTTGGAGCGCACGCAGAAAGACCTATGGGCCTTGGGCCGAATGCTGCTGGTGTTTTATCTGATGTACGTGTCACCGCCTGATTTATTATTTACATAGTTACAGTTAAACTCAACGACTGTCTTTTATTTATCATGTAAATATCACTTGATATATCGGTACATGATAAGTCCAACTTGGCCCTGAAAAATTTTGGCAAAGCTACTAAAGAATTACTAAATTTTATGAATATGTATATCAGCATTTTAGGAAAATACATCAGAATTTTACAAAGACGCATAAACATTTTATGAAGACACGTATCAGCATTTTAAGAAAATATATATGAGCCTTTTAAGAAAATACATATCAGCATTTTAGGAAAATACATCAGAATTTTACAAAGACATTTAAGCATTTTATGAAAAACACATATCTGAATTTTTATGAAAATACATGTCGGCATTTTACAGAGACACATCAGAATTTTATGAAGACACATGTCAGAATTTTATCTAAATATATATCGGCATTTTACAGGGACACATATCAGCACTTTACAGACACACCAGCATTTATGAAAATTACATATGATAATTTACAAAAACACAGCAGCATTTTATTAAGAAACATATCAGCATTATGAAGATATTTATCAGCATCTTTTGGAGATACATAACAGAACTTTGTTGTCTCAAAAGGTTTCTCTTGCTTGGTATACATAGCTATACATGAGCTTTACAATGTTTATTCCTGCTTACTCTAAGAGAGATTGATCATAACAGAGAGAAGCAGAAGCGAGCCACATGGGTGCCAACTGTACCCACAAGCTCCCACCACCTCGATGCTGTCCCCTGTTGCACACCCATTAATCGTAACCGCATGTCCAACCAACGGGCACGAACATTTCCTCTCTGGTAATTCTAGCTTTACACAACTCGGCAATTCTCAGCACATATGACACATGAAATATAATTATCACAGTTCATACGATGAGTGTTTCTGTATGGTATAATTACCATATATTTATTATATCACATATTACACATGAAATATAATTATCACAGTTCATACGATGAGTATTTCTGTATGGTATCATAATTACTATATATTTATTATATAAGCAGTCAAGATGTTATGATTAAATAAAACCTACTGCCATTGTTTGCAAGTGATTTTTGTTATGTATTTTCAACTATACCCTCTATTGTTTCCGATTTTATAGACTGTTTACCATTGAGATTAACTATAATGGTGCTTTATTATAATTTGGGGTGGATTTTACAGTTTTACAATGGCATCGGATTATTCGAATGTGCACTCATCATGTGGTTTTTACGGTAGTTTTGATGACACGGACGCAGCACACAACCACGAGAATGCCTCCTACGAGGAAGTGCTCATACCGATCCGTCTCGACATGGAGTTTGACGGGCAGAAGTTACGCGATTGCTTCACATGGAACAAAAACGGTTTGTCCTTCACATCATTACCACGGTAATTGTAGTCTTGGTGGTCATTACAAATGGAGACGTTGAAGATAAACATGCCGCTGTTCTTCAGCATTATACAAGATGACATGATTGTGTTGCAAGTTTTCATGTAGTTGCGCACGAGTAGTTGATAAAAATGATTAATTCAACATTAATAGTCTGTGCTGTATTAGTTCATGAATCACTGCACAGATATGGGAAGGGAATTTTTTATGGTGTGTTTCGGCAATATCTATTACAGTTCTGATGGTACTACTACGGAGATCATTTTAGTAATGAATTCAAAAGCATGAACTGTAGATGATCGTGTTGCTATAATTTATGAAGTTGTCTATCCTGTTTTATCCACCCTGGCAGAATCTCTCCTGACACCCGAACAGTTTGCTGAGATCACATGCGACGACCTTGACCTGAACCCTATTAACTTTGTACCTGGGATATCGCAGGCGATCAAACAACAAATCGAGGCATACCCCGCTGATATTGACACCTCAGGGCAGACTGACCAGCGTATTATACTCAAGGTCTGGTCGAGGCGGGATTGATGTTATTACGATACGATAATGTGGCCCGTTTAGCACACACATTCTGGTATACATGAGGCTGAATTATATTAATGTAACATAGGATACAGATAGGTCATACATCTTGATAATGAAGTTGTATCTTTGCTGTTCATGCAGCTAAAATTCATGTAGGATTTATGTCAGGGCTTTTGCCCAGTGATTCTTGCTGACACGCACCCACGTCATTGTCTACTATGACAGGCACCAGCTTTTGCCCAGTGATTCTTGCTGACACGTACTACTGTCATCGTCTACTATGACAGGCACCAGCTTTTTACCCAGTGATTCTTGCTGACGTGTACCACTGTCATTGTCTACTATGACAGGCATCGGCCTTTGCCCATTGATTCTTGCTGATGCGTACCACTGTCATTGTCCACTGTCCACTCATGCCATCCTTGCTTGTCGTAATACCGATCTTTGCGTTTAATTAGTCATTAGCCCCCCTGAATGTGCTTCTGCCGCGGTTGTTTGCAGCTGAACATCCACGTGGGTAACATGTCGCTGGTCGACCAGTTTGAGTGGGACATGTCCGAGAATGAGAACAGTCCCGAGGAGTTTGCCAACAAACTTTGCGCTGAGTTAGGTACGTCATGTCTCAGTCGGTCTCTACCGCAGCAAGTAGGCCAATCTTGGCCCTTGTCTTTCCGAGGTATGGTCTACAGCCAAACTCCTCAACCACGGTACATGCGGGCTTTGGTCTAGTAACTGCATATACTTAGTACATGAATTATTATTAGCTTATTATACATTAAGACAGTTGATATATGCTGATTCATGCCATTGGTTCCTAATGCCAGTAGGCAACCTACCGACGTCAGCAACCTACCTACATCAGTAGCCTGCCTACATCGGTAGTCTACACTACACAAAATCAGTGATGATTGCCATCAGACGTAATGTCATCGACATCTGAGACACGGCACATGGTGGCAGGCAGACTTGACATTACCAGGCTACCACTGCCTACCCACACCCACAGCATCTGACAGGGTATAAGGCAATTTTTGGCTTGAAAAACACGATGGTTGTGCTGGCCAGACCCAAAGATCGAAGCATGGTCTTCTGGAATTCCAGTAAAGATATCTTATAACCTGCCATCTCGTATAAATTGTTTTTATTACTTATATTTGTTGCTAATTCATCAATTTTTCATACTCTTTAAGTAAGTGTAAGATACTTAACATCTGCGCATCATGATTCACCATTCACCAAGGTCTGGGCGGGGAGTTTGTCACCACCATAGCCTATAGCATCCGCGGACAGTTGAGTTGGCACCTGCGCACGTACGCCTTCAGGTAACTCATGGGTTTATTCCGCCACCTCCCCCTAGGTCTGAGTGACATAACTATAGTCATGCCATACACCAGTACCCCACCATGCGCACCAGGGTACCATGACACCATACACTATACGATTGTGTGTCAATAGTTTACATAGACATTGGATTATACAACTCGTGTACCTCTGCCTAATGCACATGTGTATTCAATATCATACGATCGTATACCACAAATGACATTAGTAGATGAATGTTATACCTTTACACACTGTACACTGGTGCACTACAACATGGTACACTGGTGTACAGTATGATGATCCTGGGAGTGTAAATGCTCTAGATATGTCAAATTGAATCTCTGGAGATGTAGGCATGCATAGCATTTGTAGAGCTGCAGTATTATAATCTTAGTCTGTATTTAATTTTAATAACTGTGCGTACCTTGCATACTTGGTCGTCTTGAAACAAAATACATGGTTGGTCTAAGAAATTTATGTCTATAGACAAGCGCTCTTTAATGTTTGTATACGTTGACGTCTTTTTACGCATGTACATTGTACATATCACTAGAGACTACATATTAAACATACGGAGATTAGCTCCCCTGAATAATTTCCGCAGTCTGGCTGTCAATGATCAGTGACTAGTATTTCTGTTATCTGCGGTCAGTGAAACACCACTGCCCGTGGTTGAGGTGGCCATACGTAACCCGAATGAGGCTGACCAGTGGTCACCATTCCTCGAGAGTCTCACTGACCAAGAGATGGAGAAAAAGATACGCGACCAGGACCGCAACACCAGGTCAGTAAAATCAGATGTTCAAGTTGCATGACCCCCACATGGTCATTAATTTAATGATCACCACCCCCCAGGTTCACTGGTACGTCCCATTTATGGCAATATATTATATTCAATTTGGGGAATATTTCAGGCATAAGGCAGGCCCTTATTGTGGCCCATTTATCCGAAATGTTTATTCATGTGTTACACATGTGTAACTAAATGTGCCATCCCAGGGGTCTAACTATGTTACCGATAGACTTAGGATGGATTCTAACCTCACTTGGCCTGTACTTCATCCTGTCATAACAGCTTACATAAAAATCATTCATTTCTGGGGAGTTTCTCCATAAATGTATGTATCTTTGGTGACTTTCCTCAATACGCCTCGATTCACAAGTTGACCTGCCCTGGGCAAGGCCCACCATGCCTGTTAATGATGTAATCTAGATTGAGTTTTGATGCGCATGTATCAGAATAATGGACAATTTTTTGAACTATTAGCAGAACCCTGTATTTTTTCATTAGACAGGGTGAAATGGTAGAAGCCAATGAAGTTCTTGTGTGGCTAATCTTGGGTTATATATCTGTGTACTATCGGCTGCTTCCTGACAATGGTGCTATTCATTCCTGATACTGTATCATTAAGATTCAATACAATTTATGTTTAGGTTTTGGGTTCATGACTAAGATTGCGATCTACCCGAAGCGATTGACACCGAGTCTCGCAGAAAATGGGCATTTAATATATGTTTGGTTATTTCACAGGAGAATGAGACGGTTAGCGAACACAGCACCGAGTTGGTAGCGATCATCAGACATTAATGACATTATATCACACGCTCGTAGTTCAGCGCCGCTTCTGAATCGACTGGTGAATACAAATGCCACCCGTCTCCACGAGCCTCAGTGATACTGCAGGCCATTCTTCCTGGACATTTACACCAAGCATAGCCGCACCGTAGCCCGTTTCTTCGAAGTGACACCGACGATGTAATTTACAAAATATTTAACAGGCAACCAAGAGATTGCTATGTTAAATTTTGGACTGCATGAAACATGAAAAAGCAAACATGAAAATGATGTAATTGCACTAGCATATATTGTCGTGTGTATGGCGTGAAATTCCTGGTTCTCAATTTTAGATGTTGCCGCATGTAAATTGTTTGAAATGTTGACATTGTGTGGTTACTCGCGGGGTGTTGCGATGCTATAAAGTTCTATGAAGAATAAAGAATTCGGCAGCCGTCTTGTGTATAGAGCTAGGCTGTAAATGTCGTTAACACAAAAGATTTATTTGCCTCACTTAGTTATCAGCAGTGGGGGGAAACCACCTACTGTGAAAACCAACCGAGTGGTGGGACAACTGACCTTCCATTCACATCATCTAGAGATGGGCTACAAATGTCGCACACTCAGCCAAGTCTGATAATTCATGGTTATTTACTGAGGGATGAAGACATAGCAGGGAGGTAAGCGACATAGAGACCATACTTAGAGCATCTGAAGCACAGCCATGTCAGAGAGAAAAGCCCTAAAAGAATCACACTGCATGGGCTGCCTAGGCTCCCCATGGGAACAAGTTTTCTGCCTGAAAAGTGTCAAGTAAAATGTCAACTGATTGGAGCACAGGATTGAACCTACTTCCTGTGGATTCGCTTCAACGCCCTGACCACTTCAGTGTCAGTGGTGCAGTGGTAAAACCGCGAGGTTCTGAGTCAAATCCGCACAAACCTCGGGGTTTTTCCCACACCTTCCACGAGTAATAAGCGATATTTTCAGGTTTGAATATTGAGAAAGACTTCTCATGAAATTAGCTATTGTAAAATTTCTGAAGGGTATGGAAAAGCAATATTTTAAGTCTGTCTAGCATTTACTACAATTAACCCTTAGCGCTCTCGTCATAGAATTGTATTGCTATATTAATGTGATGTATGTCAGTCTAAGGGTTAATAGGGGGGCTTACATGTTACCTTACCTTCCCCTCTTTTAAAAATAACTGTTTTTAACAGTTTTAAATATTAACTAAATGTTTTTGAAATACTTTATTAATGTTCACTTTCACGTCATTCTCTCCGCTAACGATTAGGGGCAACATCTTTTACATGAACTACCTAACTCCATTGTAACCCTTAGGACTAGAATTGTACTGCGATAGTAATGTGATGTACAGATGACACATGGGTGGTAAGGGTTAATGCACATCTTAATTTTCTCTCGTCCATTTTCTTGCTCTCTCTTTCACTCATCTATATACTGTGTTGGAATTATCCCCTCATGATTCGACTGA
Source organism: Epimenia babai (assembly GCA_011762755.2). Classification (NCBI taxonomy): domain Eukaryota; kingdom Metazoa; phylum Mollusca; class Solenogastres; order Cavibelonia; family Epimeniidae; genus Epimenia; species Epimenia babai. The sequence goes on from WURV02164217.1 coordinate 28,792, forward strand.
ATCACCAGCAGGTAATACACGTATACTCACCCACAGCATGATTCATCTCACCGAGCGCAACAGCAAAACAACATTAAGCTAATAAATATTGTAGTAGAGACTATAGCACAAATAAATATAAGTCTTTATTCACAAGTGACAACAGCCATGTCAGCGTGTGTATCTGCACAATGCCTACGTGCAAAAACAGTGCGCATGTATTGCATCTTGTCAGGGATAGAATGAATACCCATTCATAGACACATTGTGTTGGCATCTGATACACTATACAAAGCTATATGAATAATACTCCACTCATACCTGCATCAGTTAACATTCCGTGCAACAAATTTTATTACAGTATGAGATATTAGGGACAAATTCAACAGAAAATTCACTAGAACGAATGTATTTCACCGTACCAAGAAAGTGTTTGTGGAAAGAACAGCATGCAAAGACTAGTAGGCTGTTCTAAGTGCAGCAAACCCATCAGTCACTCAAATAACTGATATATAATCATACCCCCAATGGATTAACAAGGCTATAGTTTAAGAGCATCATATTCTCCATTCGATAAGAGTCAGTCGAGATATTCGATGGAATCTAGTCTCTCAACCATCGGGGTAGAAAATAAATAACGATCAGCCACCGGGTATTGCTGCTTGCCAAATGAATAGCTGAGGAGGAATGCACAGAAAATCTATACCACTGATAGGACCTCCCTCCCATCCTGGCATGACACCGTCTCATCAGAGGTCTATAGGTTTGTTCTGTGCATTTCTCTCCAGCTATTTATAGAACCACTGTGATAGTTTACAAGTTGCTGGGTAAGGCACCAATCCCCGCACACTTGCACGTTCCTGACAAATATTTAACGGCATTTCCACAATATATAGCACTAGTAATTATGGCTTGGACAACCCCAACCGGAGTCATCAGGGTTACGTAGTTTGCTCAAGGTTACTGCGCCCACTTGAAAATTGGGATTCTTAACACATTAAACCCTGCACTCCCTGCGAAGCTTTTCTGTACAGTAAACAAGTACACCACTGAAGTACTGAGGTAGTTTATAGGATTTGTACTGATGCGGGATACGCTGGCAAGTTTATAGATGGGCTATTGTGTATGAACAAAATTTACCCATTTTTTTTGTTTCAAAGCTCGACGCAAGTTAACAATATAATACTAACAAGTCAATGTTTCTTCGCATTAAGGTTAGTACCCAGATATTTAATTGGATTGAAGAGGGTATGAAAGGTGCAATAGCTTACTCCCAATCATAAACTAAAACTTAAGAAATGGAAGAGAAAGTTTATATTAAGTCATTGGGCCAGCAGGAGTGGTAGATAATAATTAGTTCATATTAAACACTAGGAAGCACTAAAACTATGATAAAAATCTTAGTTACACACAGAGCAGACATGGGCAAACTGTGACCCAGCACTTTAACCAGACTTTCAGGCTGCAGCCATCGGGTTTATGGATTATGCCCACGATCCGCTAGTATTAGATTATACGTCTTAAATTCAGCTCTATTTCAGCCTAAAAGAATTACTAAATATGAGACAAGTAAGAAATGACAGAGGACCCTAAAACTGGAAGGTTTCCCCATACCCGACTGAGCATACTTAATACAATATTTCCACATGATACCTTACATGCTGTATATCTTTGTAGCTCATATTAACCAATCGTGTGCACTTTCGATGCACCTCTATATGATGCACCTCTATATGATAACCAAGTTATAATTGCTACAATTCTTATGCAAAAATAGCTACAAGTCTAATACGAACAATCGCAGATCAAGTCTGTTGCATACAGGCAGGCTTGGGTTACTGTAGTCTTTTGTGATTGAATTGTTCGCTGTTCATACTAGACAAAAACATTTCCGGCGACAGGAACTCACACTCGCGCATGCGCAATGCAGCCTCACGAATAAAACTTAAAAGTTCGCGAAAACTGAACAGTGGTGGTATAATACAGTTTCGTCATTTTAGATACAAATTATTGAACATCTTACAATAGTATCCATTCTATGGTTTTTGTATAAAAATGGTCTGGTTGACAATTTGACATCGCGGCTATCTGCTATCTGGATTCCGTGATTTATACAATAACAGCCATCCGGAGTTACTTTCTCGATCAGAAACTACCGTAGCCATGGTAACTAGTATCATCTTGGTTTACCTTAGATACGGTAAGTTGTACTAACTTTGTATCCTGTCAATGGAATTGGCTGTACGACTATATGAACAGGAAAAAATTTTAGTACTGGGCACTCTCCTAAACATTAATCATGACCTTACAAACATCACCTCAGATCCTGTCACGATAGGGTGCTGGGAAATTATTGCTCATAGTGCCTTCACACGACAGAATTTAACACGACAGTCTTATCTGAGAATTCGTTTCAGCATTACCTTCCAACATGGACCAAACATGGCCAGTTGTGTTTAATACACACATCCATGAAAGGCTAGAGATTTGATAAATCATTTTACACGTTTTCCATGATGGCATCGCATCACATAATTCTGAGAAATCATATCTGATAAATCGAAACCTTACACACTGTGAAGAGAATATCAAACTGTTTCAACTTGTAGTTCTGTATGGATCGTATTTCAACAAATTTGTTAGTGTGAAAGCACTACTAACCGCAACAGCACAAATAATGGTCACCTGAAACATTCCGTGGACATTCTGGATTCAACCCGCTTAGGTAAACATCAGAGATACATAAGAAAGCTATGTCGTATGTTATTTTATAACAAATGATAATAGATGATAAGCCACTGTGGATAAATTTGAGTGTTTTGTGGCCACTATATACACAGTGAGTGATGCTAACAGCTCATGATAGATGTGGCCCCGCGTGGCCACTATTTACAACGCATCGTGGTACTGATGAGCGATGGCAGCGTGGACTATTTGAAATGTCGACTATTTACAGGGGAGATGCGGGTGACATGGAGATGATTCGGATGAACAACGTCGAAAAACCTGAAAATAGACGGAAAATAAAACAATAATATGACAGCGCGAAAGAGGGAATATACAGTTAGTGTTGATTGGAAATAAACCGAATTACTTCAAAATCAAATTCCCTTTTATTTTTAAATGCATCCATGTAAAATTACATATTTTTAGATAGGGGAAAGAAAAATACAAAAATTGCGTGATGTTCTGAAAGCATCACCGAATAATAAACAAACCTGTTAATCATAGAATTCTTGACTTTTCCTAACGCAACCGGCGACTTTTTTACGGAATTCCGATGGCTGTTCTCGCCACATTTTCTTAAAACACACATCGAAAACATAAAAATTTAGACAACATATGCAGGGTGAATTTAATTCCAGTTGAGAACCAGACAGGATATAAGGAGCAAATACAAAATTCTGTCGATTGTGAACTAACATTTTCATTGCTAGTAATAATAAGGTAATTCCTGTAATACCAAAAGTACATAATTTAACTGAGATGTCATTTTTGACTACAATGGTGTCATACTACGGTATGGAAAATAATTATCCAGCATGATCAGTTTTTCTTTATATTTTTGCTCATGTACAACTTACATTGAAATATGCAAGCTACACGATAACACAAACAGATCTAAAAAGAATAAAACAAGTAAGAGAAACTGTATTAGTATATAGAGGTTAAATAAGTAAAAAAACGGTAGCACCTTATGAAGATTAACAGAAGTGTATTGAAACACGAGCTTTCACAAACATACGGAATGCTTCATCATGTGAATGAGTGAGAAGTAAAACACACATGTTAGTCTCATAAGGTGCTACAGTTCTTGTTATATATCTTAGAGCAGTACCTAAACTAACCAGAGAAAGTTTTAACCACATTTTTGTTACATTATAGATGAACAAGCTGTTTTATGATTTTAATCTAACTGCATCTGAATTAGGCAATACAATAAAAACTAACCAGAGAAAGTTTCAACCACATTTTTGTTACATTATAGATGAACAAGCACTTTTATGATTTCCATGTACGTACTTGTATCTAAATTAGGCAATACAATAAAAACGAAACAGCTATGACTTACAGCTGCATCAACATTAGCTGGCGATTCGTCATTTGGGTCAGCCAGTAATGATATAAAACTGAGGAGAATAGATTCTACAGTGTGGACTGGGAGCCAGCGTTCCGATGCTTTCTCGTAGCCCCATTTATCATCGCCGGGTTCGTGCAGGATGGATATACACACGCTGCCATTGTCAGCAACTGTCATGAATAATTATGTCTTCGGTGATACATACAACGATATATAGCGTTCTCTAATGACTTACAGTAGTTGATGAAAAGGTTGTGATTATGTTACATGGAAATATCAAAGGTCACTCAAGTGGTGATATGTAAATATCATTGGTAAGTTGATTAATCAATCATAAAGGTCATGGGTAAGTTGATTAATCAAATGTAAATGTCATGGGTAAGTTGATTAATCAAACGTAAAGGTCATGAGTAAGTTTATTACTCAAATGTAAATGTCATGGGTAAGTTGATTAATCAAATGTGAATATCATGGGTAAGTTGAATAATGAAACGTAAATGTCATGGGTAAGTTGATTAATCAAATGTAAATGTCATGGGTAAGTTGATTAATTACATGTGAATATCATGGGTAAGTTGATTAATGAAATGTTAATGTCATGGCTAAGATGATTAATGAAATGTAAATGTCATGGCTAAGATGATTAATGAAATGTAAATGTCATGGCTA
>WURV02164218.1:0-15171 GCA_011762755.2 Epimenia babai
ATTAGTGATAATGATTTTAATTTTACAACAATTAAAAGGTGTGATATAAACTGTGGTGAGATTTTCATCTAAACTTTTTAACGTGTGATCTGTGAGGACATCATTTTAATACACTAATTCACTGTTAGTTTATTTTATTTGTTATTTAGTCAATTTTTAGCTCACCTATGTTCGCTGAACTTTTCTAATTGGAGTTTGTCCATGGGTATTGTCGTGTCTCTTTGGTCTCATGTCCCGTTTTTGTGTTGTAATGGGTTCTGCTGGGTCCCTTTGGCCTCTTGTCTTGTTTAAGTATCGTAATGGGTACTGTCGGGTTTCTTTGTCCTCTTGTCTTGTTTTAGTGTTGTAATGGGTATTGTCGGGTCTCTGGCCTCTTGTTTTGTTTTAGTGTCGTATGGATATTGTAGGATATCTTTTGCCTCTTGTTTATATCTTCAAAATTTTTTACCTCTATCTTTTTTATATCTTTTTATATCTTTTTATCTCTTTTTTATCTCTTTATCTCTTTTTATCTCTTTTTATATCTTTTCATCGCTTTTTTCTCTCTTTTTTTCACTCAACATTAGAAATAGTACACACACGAGATGCAGTACACAATAAAAAAAATAACAACAAAAACAATAGCAGCAATAGCAACAATAACAGCAATAACAATAACAATAATAACAACCACAATAATAACCACAACCACTACAACTACCACAATAACCACAACAACAACAACCACAACAAGAACCACGACAACAACTACAACAACCACAAGAACAACCACAACAACCACGACAATAACCTTAACAATAACCACAACTACAACAAAGACCACAACGACCACCACAACGACCATCACCGCGACCACCACCGCGACCACTACCGCGACCACCACCGCGACCACTACCGCGGCCACAATGGCGGTTTTAACAGCGGCCACAATAATAGCCATAATAGCGATAACGATAATAATGATAATGATGATAATGATGATAATCCTGATAATGATGATAATGACGACGATGGCAACGACGACGATGATAATAATAATAATGTAAATTTGTTATAATAAGGAAGATATCACTAAGGCGCCCAATTACAATAATAAAATCATGCAATATATTAATATACAAATAATCCTAAAGCATACAATTGATGAAAATATGTAGATTAAAATAAAATAGAGGAAAAAATATGGATGGCACACAGTTAATTAAAAATGTAAAAAATGTAAAATGACGAGGAATTGTGATGATAATGATACTACCAGTAGATGATAGTGAGCGTAAGCCGTTGGTTGGGTATTTATGAGTAAAATTTCTCATTGAAAAGATATGTTTTCAATTGTGATTCGAAGCAGTTTAGGGAAGTGCACTGGCATTGTGATTGTGGCAGTTTGTTCAGCCATGGAGAAACTACGGTCGCCCATGGTAACTAGCTTGGTTTTTGGTGTGACCAGTGTTATCTGATTGGCTATGCGAGACAAGGGTCGGGCTGATTTGGCAATAATGATCAGGTCAGATAAATATGTCGGAGCAAGGCTTTGTACACAAGAAGAATTTCAAAAGTTACGCGTTGTTTAATTGGAAGCCAGTGAAGATTAATCAGAGAAGGGATGTTATGCTCTAATTTGTGTATTCTGGTTATGAGCCGAGCTGCCGAATTTTGAGCGTGTTGTAATTTCTGAAGAAGGAAATGAGGAATGTTGTATAGGAGGGCATTGGCATTATCTAAGCGTGACGTGACATGTGCATGTATGAGAATATTAGTCGTATATCGGTCAAGAAGTTGATGGATCTTTGAAATGATAGAGATTTGGAAGTAAGATGATTTGACAATCAAGTTCACATGCTTATCCATTGATAGGTAACTGTCAAAATATATTTTTACAATATTTCTTTAATAGGCTAAACATTTTCACAGTGCACTCACAATTCTGATAAGGCACTGCTGTGATTGTTTAGTAAACAATTCACGAATGACTTCAGTAAGTCGGTACAGGTCGTGGTTCGCCCGAGCCTCCACATCATATGCCATTGCTAGGAAGTCGTAATGAGCTCTTTGCACAAGCAACTCGCGTATCACCTACCAAGAATGCATTTTAAAAATACAAGTATAGACAGCGCTTAGTGATACTAGTGAGATGGATGTGAGTGATTTATTTTCAGTGTCATAACTTTACATTCATGGAACTATCTGTCCAGCAACTAAAGGTGAATGGATATAAATTAGTAAACTATGCTAAAGTAGTTGAATGTAAATTGGTAGACAGGACTATCAAGCTTAGATGGTTATAAATAGACTACAATATTAAGGTTTGATGTAAATTATTAGACTGTACTATCAAGGTTGGATATGAATTAGTAGACTGTACTATCAAGGTTGGATATGAATTAGTAGACTGTACTATCAAGGTTGGATGTGAATAGTATATTACACTAATGAGGTTGGAGTTGGATGTGAATTAGTAGACTACACTATCAAGGTTGGATGTGTAGTAAACTACATCAGGAATATGCTAACCACACTGCACAAAATTAGTAAACTACACTCACCAGCTTGGATGTAAAGAACAATTAAGGTATCGTGTGAATTACTAGACTATACCATCAACGGTAAATGTTAATAAGTAATACTGTAGGTACATAAAATTTTGTCGCTATTTTAAGTTCAATAACAATCAGCGAATTTCAACTGAAATGTACCATAGTAAATAAATTGATTTAATTTACTTTCTGCGGCAATCACGTTTCTAATGATCATAGTAAGATACCACAAGTGGGTCACTCAACGGTCGTCTGAAATAGCGGTTGCCTACAGTAACTTAGAGTGACTCTTGTATTTATAATGGTTAGAAAGAAATCAAATTTTCATCATGTAAAAAGGACAAAGAAATTGTCGTGTTTTGAAGAAAGTAGAAGAAACGCAATCCAAGAAATGAAAATGGCCATGACCTTTTGACAGTTGTAATATTTTTAAAACATCCGTTTGAAAACGGATTGGAAAATTAAATTGTAATACAGTCTCACCCATATAAGTCCCATTATTCATCCTATTACACAGTCAATTAATTACCACGTTAGTCGAAGTTGGCTAAAGTTGAATTATGTCTATCGCGACACGTTCATGTTCTCCTCGTTGCCCACAAACAGTGTTATTTATGATGACACTATCAGTCGACGCGCTTGGAACAGCGATTGGTAATTTGACCGTGATCAGCTGCCAGCCACAGACGCTTGCAAAGTAATGGAACTATAATAAAGATCAAAATACTGTAAATTTATTCTTTTAACGATCTATTCAAGCATAAAGTATATTCTATCATAGAGTGTTTAGTAGTATTTTCGAAGGTGAGTTGGAGTAAATCGGTTTACTCAACGAACGCATAAGTCGACAAATATTCTGTATCCCCCGGGCATGTCGACCTAAATGGGTTAGACTGTAATTTCTAATACAAAAAGAGATCTTGTAAAGAATTAATTTACGGCAATACAGTAATATAGTTGAGTAAACCTAGGACCGGATGAATACAGTATTGGTAGTATTATTATTGGTAGTACTATTGGTATTATCATTATTGGTAGTATTATTATTGGTAGTACCATTGGTAGTATTATTATTGGTAGTATTATTATTGGTAGTATTATTGGTAGTGTCATTATTGGTATTACTATTGGTAGTATCATTATTGGTAGTATTATTACTGGTAGTATTATTATTGGTAGTACTATTGGTAGTATCATTATTGGTAGTATTATTATTGGTAGTACCATTGGTAGTATCATTATTGGTAGTATTATTATTGGTAGTATTATTGGTAGTATTATTAGTAGCATTATTATTATTGATATTGGAAGTGGTATTATTATCATCATCGTCGTCATCGGCGTCTTTTTCGGCGTCGTCGTCCTTTTCGGCGTCGTCGTCCTTTTCGGCGTCGTCGTCCTTTTCGGCGTCGTCGTCCTTTTCGGCGTCGTCCTTTTCGGCGTCGTCGTCCTTTTCGGCGTCGTCCTTTTGGCGTCGTCCTTTTCGGCGTCGTCCTTTTCGGCATTGTCCTTTTCGGTGTCGTCCTTTTGGTCCTGGTCGTCGCCGCCGCCACTGTCACCATTATCACCATTATAATAATAATAATTATTACAATAATAATGACGACGGTGGCATCGTCGTTGTCGTCATCATCATCATCATCACCATAATAATAATAATCCTTGTTGTCGTTGTTGTTGTCGTCATTATTATTATTATTGGACCGCATCAACGCGCTAATCACCCAAGCGAACGCGATGATGAAAGCGTATTGCTTGGAGTCTGGGCATGCGTACGGTTACCACAGTAATATCGAATTCAGTGATCTGTACGATCACCTCTACCTAAATGTCGACGACGCGTGAAAGTTCACAGAAAACATTGCGGGCTCGGTTGATCCAGACAGAGACAGGACAAAGCTCGTCAAGTTGACGGTACAGAGGAGGGGCAAACATGCTGATAACCGCCAACGCCGTATCGATTACGCAAACGCGCTGCACGATGCATCAGAGCGCGGCGAGGCTGCCATGCCAACAGACCGATCGTCACCATCGTCGAACAGACAATCGACTGCATCGATCGAAAATTAATGTTGACCAAAATAATAGCACCTACAGTAGTTGGATGTGGATTATAACACTAATCAACTGAGGCTGCATGTGAATTAGCAAACTACAGTTAAAGGTTGGATGTACATTAGAACCTGATCTTGGTTGGAAGTGAAGTAATCCTGTCTGCAGATCTTGAGATCATAATCACCAGTCATGATACTGGACACCAGAGAGAATGAGTTCTGTTCAATTAGTGGAAAGAGAAAAGCTGAAGTGTCGTGTGTAATTTGTGATCGTACTCTTGAGACTGTTGCTCCAACATCCTCAACTCGTTGACTGAAAAACATTTCACTTCTTATTTAAACCAATAACTCTACTAGCACCATAAATATCTTTATTCACTTGCCTTAAGCAGGCACCCAAGAATTTTTTTTTCTTTCGTTGACATTGTGACCTAAAGATACACATGCTGCACTTATTGTTTTTATTGAACAAGTCTAAGGATGGTCATTTGATGCAGGTTTAACTCATCTAAAACAACAGCAAACAAAAAGTGACAATATATATGTTACAGGGGAAATGTATATTCAGGGGATATGTATATTCCCTAAACTTACTAGGGAATATATATATATATATATTCCATTTCACTCAAAGAATATGTATATTACCCAAAATTTTTAGAAAATATGTATATATCCTTGATATTTTGGCCAAATTTCTACGTAGATATATTCACGGAATTTCACGTGGTGATATATTGGTCATTGTCTCAACTCTGGCTATTTACTGCGGCTACTATTGATCTTAAGCCTAACACCCTGGTATCCAGTGGAGGCACAGAATTAATGATCAATGTACTTTCGTGTTATGACAGTCATCAAAGGCAGAGTAAAAAGGGGAAGATACATATTCCCTAATATTTTTAAGGAATAGACATATGTGTCGCGCCATCCTAAAATCAGACGGTTGTCAGGATACCTATTACTGGTAATAGCCAAAATAAAAATTTGTCGGTCAAATTTTCAAATTTGGGTTTATCCAAATTTTCCGTACTTAAATCTATAGAGAATCGATTGGAAGTGTACTTTAGGCTAAATTCTACCTATAAATATTAATAAAGTTGATTGATTGTGGACCACCTATAAGTTAATTTTGTCCTATTGTCCAAAATTCGGTGAACTTTCAGTGTTTTTAGCTTTCAATGGGCGCCGCCATATTTTTGCGACCCTTGAGTATTTGGTATCAATGGAATGGTCAACTCTCACTCTACCTAATTGCTGACAATATAGGCTTGTATTCTCGAGTATTAACCAATGAAAAGAGGTTTCTGTCATGACAACAGTGTGGAACAAACGGTTGCTATGGTCCGAAATATTGGTTAATATTGATCACGTGACTAAATTAGACTTATTTCATTCGTCGGATGCCTAAGGGCAATAATAACTTTCAATTGTACTTTCAGTTTCTTGTTAAGTCGAGGCGCATTGTTTCCACAGTTATGTAAGCCTTTTTGCAAACTTAGTCTGAGAATTTTCGGCGTGTTTATATTATATTTGATGTATTGTCGTATTGCATTAGGTTTTTGATACGAAAAAACATATTGCATCTATAAAAATGCATGGTTGCTAAGGACTTTTGTGAAAAAAAAAACCATCCTGAAACTTTGCGATGCGATTTCTCGGATTTTGCATTCTTCAGTATGTCATAGTGAAATTGTTACAATTTTTTAATTTATGGATGGATTGTGATCATTCTTTTTGTGTCTTAATCAGAATGAAAGGTCTATCTGAATCAATAATAAACCCGTTTCCGACGTGTGACTGATTTTGGGATGTCTGGTCACCACCTTTTGCCCTACCAAAATATTCTCCTCGCTGCATTTTACTTTTTTATGGCGCATCATTTTAGAAAGCCCTTTTTTGTTTGCTCGAACTGTTCCATATGCATAATTTTCTTGCATTAGTGACTCCGTGAGTTTTATAGAAGTGAAGAAGGTGTCAGAAGACACTAATAGAGGAGTGTTGGCAATACATGAGTAAGGTTCTTTACAACATTTTCACCAAGGTCAATATTCTCATTTTCCGGTTTATATCTAAAAGTTTACAAAGAATCCAGTTGTGAATCTGAAACGTAATACGAGGAACAAAATCGCCTGTAGATAGCTCAATAGCAAACGCTGAAGGGCCACCAATCATACCAAATTTATCGCGAGGATCGCAAATTAGGTGGCGGTGGTCAACACCTGATAACATCGAGTCTCCCAAAATGTGATTTCGACTGTAAAATAACCTGAGCTTAATTACATGGCTTCTACTAGCATCATATTATTGCCCCCTCGCCTGAAAATAACCCTAAACCAAAGATTTTCGTAACAGGGAGGAATATTAGATAAGCACGTTGAAAACCGCCTGGCCTTGGGGTTTAAACATAATTTATTAAACAATAATTGGACATAGCATTTCTAACACCCTGCCCGTGCCCCCGTCCCAACCCCAACTCAACATAATTCCACCTATTACAATCTGAACCTATCTGTAGTTAAACACCAACTACTAACTAACTCCACTCTACTAATGCTAACTCTACTCCAACTCCCAACCAAACCCCACCCCAACCCTAAGCCCCCTCTTTTCTTCGGAAGGATTGCATGTCTCAGCCCATCTACTAAGCTCACCGCAATACCTAATGCCCTACATGGCCCGCAAGAGTCACTTAAACCTTCTTACTAGCATTTAAATGCTCATAGCGTGCCAGTTGACGATTTCAACATGCTGAGTATTCACTGGCGCAAAATAATTGACGAAAATCCACAGTAGAACAAACGACTCGCTCCTGCATCAGATGGTGTCAATACCGATCCGCAAAGACAACACTCTGGATTAAATATTTGTCGATAACTCCAAACTTGTTAGCTACATACATCCACTTCCAGGAATAAGCGGTCATAACAAAGAAACCTGTGACGTCAACCTTAAGACAACTATGAATGAAATAAAAACTTGTATCGCATATTGTAACAAAATCAATTATCGTCCGTGAAACGATACTCAAAATGCAGAATGAAAATGAATGTATGGGAGAAAACCGAGCTATACTATCTGACTCTCGTATTTTAAATCCCCCCGCCCTGCTCTCGAATCCCGCCTTACCCCCTGCTTTGACCGATACCCACAATCTGCAGTTCGAGTTCTTTGCCATAGAAGACCGATCATGTCTCGATTTGCCGGCCCCTTGTTTTAACGCCTTGATTTATTTACACTCTGGATGTTTTCATTCTCATTGACCGATAAGTGATTAACCTTGTCGTCTGCCGACCTCTTAATCTTGGTTACTATGGTAATCTACTTCCATTCCCCTACCTCTCTCTGCCGTAATATATAAAACTTATACCCTTATGGTTATATACCGACGTATAGCGTTTCGTGGGTGATTTATTTACACACTACGGATGTATTCATTGACCGTTGAGTTGTCTAGTAGTCTGCCAGAATCTTTATCTGGGTTATACAATATATTTTGGTATAATTCGATTCCCTTACCCTCGACGCCTACCTCCCACCTGCATCCGCCTTTTTCTTAATATCTACCCGTACCTTTATTATATAAAAAACAAAGACCTATTAAATTTAATTTCATTCACTAAAAATTATTGTAACGCGACAACAAAATTCTTCGCTGAATGCGAACCGTTTTCACCCACTCCAGGGCTTCAGGGGTGCTCAAGGAAGACGTCACTTTTAAATTAGTAACTAACTTTGCTAAAAAGTCAAGTCTTTTCATGAATTCCATTCTGAGGCCGATCGTGCCCCCGACGAATATGTCCGTGAATATGTGTATAATGCGGGCCGTCACGAATTCTATGAACGTTTCTTCGCAGTTCACCAAAAACAAACAATCTAACCACTACTATAACTGCCCCCCCCCCCAAATCCGGTGTGCCATTCAGCATAACGTTCTCTTCAGAGAAGGTACGCAGGCACTCGTCAGCCAGGGTGTGAGACGCAACGACGAGATTCATGCATGGATAGAACAGAGCTCTATTGCTGATTGGTCTATTAGCGACCTGGTCATACCCATGTGAATCGTCTTTGCTGAAATCGGATATAGTAGGCCCAACATGAAGTCTCCGACATCTTAATTTTGCTGCTCGCGAATGTTTCCGCCTGAATGTTGTCTAAGAACTTCTTTAGCCATGCGACTTGCAACTCTTGTCCAGTTTCGCAGATGCTGGTCAACCATACTATGATCTTGTTTCTCGGTCATTACACGTGGTCTTCAACTTCGTGGTCGATCCGCGGTACATCCAGCGTTGTTATACCGCTGCTGCTGCCGTCTTATGGCTCGTTCAGCAACCTTAAATTTATCTGCAATTTGACTCAATGCGTTTCCTGCTTCGCGCATACCGATTGCTCTCCCTCTGTCTTCATCACTTAGACGTGGCATTATTGACAATATGACAATACGTGCCCACAGTACAATAATCAGGTGTGCAAATGACATTGTGGTACAGGCTGACATATGAGTGATCCAAATGTTAACCGTGTCAACTTCTGTCGGATATATTATAGACTCAACTGGCCAAAAATTATACCCACTAATAATAATAAAACTATTCTAAATTATCGCCAGGGTAGAAATAAGATTGCTGTTTATTCGAGGCAGTAGTTTCTCTTTTGAATAGTATATCAGTCCACCTTTTTATGTCAAATATATTATATTAGCATCTATTAAAGTAATTAATGTTCACTGTTTCAAACCGCTTCATAGAATAGAAACGATATATATAAATTATATATATCATATATTTTATGTATATACAGAATATATGAGTCGATAGTATAGCTAAGATAATAACACATGTAATTATAATTCACATGTAATTTTCATGTATATTGATCTCACGAAGTGTGGAAGTTACCCCAGGGTCTCTAAATCGATAGCTAATTGCGAGCTAATTTTCGTAGTGAATTAATCGTCATCATATAGATTATATATGCAGGCATCATATGTATTAAAGGATTATTTAAAAAAAAAGTAAGAACGAAACAGAAACGATTTTAACCGCTTTTAAAGAGGTCTCTTGAGACTCTCGACCAAAAGTCGTCCGCAGCTCAACCGACATGCCATGCGCATTCACTACAAATCTGATCGAATATTTCTAATCATATCACCATGGTTGTTTGAAAAGAACTATCGAAAGTTTGGTTTATGGTTTATAGTCTCTTAATCGAAAAAGAGGCTCGATATTTACTGTCAAAAGAATTATCAGAGAAGAGGGCGTAAAAGGAATGCGTTGCGCCAACAATTTTGCAAAAGATCGACCTCATAACGTACTAACAATTATAATTAGATTCCTATATATTAGGTTCTTATATTATATTATATGTACGAATTTAAATATGCGTGGTTGATATATTTATCAATATAATATCATAATGGCAAATGCAAGCCTAAATACGGAGATAGAAACCAGGAAAAATTACGTCATTTATGCGAACGAAAGAAACTTTCTTATTGCCAAATACGCGTACACCGCTTTATTTTTTCTAGGTACACCGGCGAACCTCTTCGCCTTCGTCTCCATCTTATACCGCCGCCTGTACATCAAGTCACCGATGTTTGTTTTCTTCGCTTTTATGACGGCCATGGATACGATCCGTGTCGTTACCGAAGGCGGAATGAATTTCGTGCGTGGTTGGATATTTACGACACCGAGATCAGTCGATGATGCAAATACAATCCACGGCTGGTTATTAGTTATTAATCGTTACTTAGGCGACACCTCCATGACGATATCAACGTGGGTGGTGGTCGTTGCTAACGCCTACAAATTGTACGCCCTAATTAAACCTTTTCGCATTAATCATTCAGACAAAAAGTTCGCTTTGAGGTCTTGCATCGTTATCACGACGGTATTTTTCAGTACACACGTAACAGAGCTCGTTGCTTTCACAATTGTAGCAACCGACATAGACAATAAAACCGTTTTCCTGCACCTTGGCTTAAGAGAATATTACGCGTTCTTTTTCTTAAAATACTATGTTCTTTATGGTCTCCTCATGTATTCGGTGATCCCGGGAATCCTCTTTATCATTCTCTCAGTAGCGATCCTGATATCGTTCTGGGGCCATTATAAGAAACACTTGCTAATGACGCGACAGGAAACGAACGACTACTCCACATATAAAACGGCCAAGGCGAGCATCATGGCGTTATTACCTCTGTCCTTCGTCCACCTCGCTTGTACTCTCCCGGGTGTTATATCGCTATTAGATTACGACGCTTTCACAGTCGGTAGCCATTCCTTAATTTGGTGGACACTAAATCACAGCATAAATGTTTACGTGCAAATGGCGTGCAGCAAGTTTTATCGGGAGTCTATTTTGGGCCGAAAAGAAAAACAATGACGCATTCTTCATAATGAATTGAATTTTTATACTGTAATGTTGGACCTTGAGTTTGATGAGAATGGCACAATAATTTTAGCTCCTGAAGTATATAATTCATGTTTCCTCCTTTCAGGGATAGAACATGCTTTTCTCAAGAGAGACTCGTGTTGTTTGGAAATTATTACATAATAATATTAATAATAATGATCACGATGATGCTGGTGGTGATGATGAAGAAGAAGAAGCAAACGACGATGATGACGACGGAGGCGACGACGGTGACGAGTGAACGTTACCAATAATGAACTTTTGAATTCTAAACGATCTGGGACAAGTGACGCGTTGCCAATAATGAAGTTATGAACTTTTGAATTGTGAACGTTATCAGGATCGAACCACTTTCTAGAATCCACATGAATATTATATTCTATAATAAATAGCCTATAATTAATACGATGCTTTTTTCGCTGGTGCTTTGTACAAAAACTAAAATAGTTATTAAATCTTTAATAGGGTGATGAAATTGAAGTTCCTGACAAAAATATTGTAATTAACTATTGGGATTGAAAGTGGAAAAATATGATGTGTCATTACCCGATAAATCATTTTATCGAACTCCGAACATTGTCAGTTGAAACCCAGTTGTTCTAGAATGATATTGTGGGATATTCCTTTTATTTTGTTTATTTTTTATATACCTGGCATATGTTCATATCACAAGTGTATATTGAAATCACAAGTATTTGTTTATATCACTGGTTAATATCATACATTTCCTCAGATTTAGATACAATGGATCAAGGAATAAACTAGACGCATCTGAGATCTGATAGGAAATATAACTTTTACAGAATATAGTGTATTGTGACCAAATCGTTTAATTGTGTTTGCAAAAATAACTCACATTTATTTTGTGCTGGAAACAATAAAATCCCACAATATATTGTTTGAGTAGAACTCTTACATTATGAATGTATTAATAATTAGTATTATGGTGTCAACATAATTATTCATAAACGGCAATTATTCTTCATTCGCAAATCATACTACAAACCATCCGAAAGATAAAGATTCTTGGTTGTTATTCAAATAATATTGAAGGAAAAGTCACAACAGTCCAAGTAAACAAATTAATTTTTATGACCCATAATATAGGAGAAATAGGTGACAATGTATTAGCCCTCCCCCTTACCTCCTCGATCGCTTGATGGTTGAATACAAAGGGCGTAATACGCGGAAGAAAAAGGTCTCTTTTGACCGCGGATTGAAGTTTCGCCTTGACTTCTATTGATCGTGCAACGTTTTTTCGTTTGGGCACTGGGTTTTTGAATTGCTTAAAACAAAACTCCTTCTCGCTGTGTCTATGCGTCCTAACTAAGGAGATCGCTATGATAATACTGGATGCATCGCTATCACCTACCCACTTTGATGAGAAGATTTAAAATACTTTTCATTCAAAATCGCATGAAAAAAATAATTCGGTATTTAATAGCCATAATTTTTTGTTTTCTACAGTTTTATTTTGTAGAAAGGTTGTTCTTATCTCGTGTAATCTTTTGTTATTGAAATTAATACCAGTGATATACTGTTCAAGCTATACTTAAAACATAGTTCCAACTTTGAGTTGTAAAAAGCGAGATTGATAATTTCTTTTTATAAATAAATTTGTGTACAGTTTGTTCTTTAATTGATTCACTTTTTTGTGCGCCGATGTTACCCTAAATTGTACCCTCTACCCGACACATAAGTGGGGTACAGGAAGGTGGTCCGTCATGCCATCAGCGGGTGATACTCCGCTCAAATTTTAGTTCATCCTATCTACCGACGGGGACGACTGAAACTAGATCATAGATCAAGGAGTCGCCTGGGTTACCGTTGGTCCTGTATGCAAGCTCGACTCGAATACTCGGTCAACGCGATAAACAGCTTGTACTCATAGATTTGTATCAGCCTACCCCTGATTGCGCGTCCACATCAGACGATATCGCTACGATATCACATCGATGGACAATAGCATATTGATGGACATCTATAACTGACAACCAAACGCCTAAAGTCAAATCAATCTACCTACTAAACATAGTTTCATACTACGATATCTACTCCTATGGCCACGAGATCATTTCAATGTTTCAAGCATTATCTTGTAATTCTCATTCTTCTGTATATCTGAAAAATCGACCCAAGAGAATGATATACAGCTAGCCGCCTATCGTTACCCACGATCATGCACCTGACAGACAAAAAGCCCTACTTGGACTATGCTGCGACTGGGTATAACGATAACCTGAGAATCAATTTTTACAGGCTTTTTATTAAGGATTTTTAGAAATAATGATACTGATTAATGTGCACTTTCAAGCCGCTAGGTGTAATAGATATAGCGAACATCGATATAATAGATGCAACATATATAGGTGTAACAATTATTACACATGTAATGATCATTAACATTGATCTTACTGTATATGAAGCATGGGTCTAAAATCAATAGCAAATTATTGCTTGCTATTATTTGCGTAGGGAGTTCATTCAATTTTAATTAAAAAAGATAATTACTAAAAATTGAAAGTAAGATAGAGACTATTATTAACCACCTTAGAATAAACCTCACTACATACACGGATGCAATACGTCTGGATAGAGACAATGATTAACCGCCTTTAAATGAGTCTCACTAGACACACGTCTACGAGACGTCTGGAGTTCAAACACGACCTAACAGACCAGAAAGATTCGCGACAAATCTGGAACAGACGATTTAGCATTATATTGCTGGGCAGGTTGCCTAAAAATTGTTGAGAGTCTTATGTATTGTTCATTGACTAACAAAAAGGCGTAAGGATCTTTTGTTTGTCTCACTGAGTGATACGCTGCGTTAAAAGACGGTACTTTCTAATTTGCCACGAGTGCGGAATCATTCCAGCGATGACGTGAGAGGAATGCGCTGTTCAGGCGATATTATCGATGGGCAAAAGATTGACTAACCTCACAACGTACTCACGTGTGATAAAGATTTCAATTTGCTTATCTTTAACAACAGTCCTGTAGACGCGCTGATATAGCTGCCAACACTTTTGTCATTGTGAATCTGTTTTAGTAAATTTTATTAGTTTTTATTACTTTGCCCTAGTCAATTTTTATATCGTTTTAATGCTCTAGTGATGCTCCGTCTATACATCTTACCATCTGACAGAAACTGTGTGTATTTTAGGTTTGTTTTATGGTTTTATATTTTAGATTGCAATTAATTGAACGAAGTGAGTATTTTTCTCGGGCTGATATAAAGGCCGACTTCTATTGTGTTGTACAGCGTACACTCTGCCGTGGACAATGCTTGTTAAGGAGCTCTATTTATTCTCACTTTTGAATGATCGACTGTAATCTGTTTTCTCGTGACATTTTACTATAGTTACTAGGTTGGCTCGTGCTTACTTTTCGGTTTTGTGATCACTGAATACTCTTTTACTCAACGGTGGACACTGATCATGTGTTTTTGGCTTTATTCCGACGTGCCGTATCGTCGATCACGTGGTGGGCGTCACCAACAACATCGGATTGAAACTATCATTCGCCCTCGTCTCAGTCCCTATTCTGAGCATCGCCAAACTGGAAAGTTTAACACCACTGTACCTATCGATCGTTCATATCGACCTATCAGTTCTCGACTACTAAAAGTCGATATACTCAACTGTAGGTCGATATGTACAGTGAGCAAAACCGACATATTAGTAGAACACTTGCAAGTTAATCAAAGTGATCTTGCTTTGCTAACGGAAACATGGCTCAATGCATCTGGAAGTGAAGCTATCATAGATGAACTTACACCCACAGGTTATAAACTGAGTCACGTTCCTCGTTCTAACCGTCGGGGAGGTGGTGTAGCGGTTGTATATCGTGACAATCTTAATGTGACAGCCGTGACGTCACGTACCTTCTCGACGTTTGAACTAATTGAGGTCTCTGTCCTCGGTCGTCTTCATGTTGCCGTCATCTATCGCCCTGAATGTGCTGTGTCCACTTTTATTAGCGACTTCTCAGACTTTCTCGACGATGTAACCATCTTAACCAGCGAGCTTCTCATCTGTGGCGACTTCAATGTTCACGTCGAGAATGATTCTGACGGACTTGCTAAAGAGTTTCGCTGTGTCCTTAATAAATATGGTCTTGTCCAACATGTGAATTTTCCTACACATGAACTTGGTGGTACACTA
>WURV02164229.1:0-15168 GCA_011762755.2 Epimenia babai
ATAACTGAGGTAATCGTTATGTAGGTCATTCTTTGCCCTTTAAAATTGTTAGCCTAAGTGTTTAACACGACCATCGGATCAGCTTCAGTTATAAGGTGGTGTGGAAAACACCAGTGGAAAATCTCGGAGTCTGGATAGACAGTTTATCCTCTGTTTATGCCATTGGTTTCAAACGCCTACAGCCATCCCACGTATGAAGGTAAGCGCCATAGAGACCATTCCGATATCGTCTGAAACACAGAGGCGTCAGAAGGAGAAGTACTTACATAACCATACTGCAAAAGCTGCCCAGATCCTCATTTACATCCAGGGTTAAAGCGGTTTTCGCTTGAAAGACGACGCCATAGATAGTATACTGGATAGAGCGAAAATCGATTTAGGGTCTCCTGGATTAAAGTACAACGATTTAACTACTAGGCTAACTCCCCCGAGGCCTCGTAGACAACTGGCTTACAGTTGTGAGTTTAAAGGTGCATTTTACAGTTTTTTATTCATGTAAAACGTTTGTATCTGATTTTAACTTCGCCGCAGACACTCGTTGTATTGGTGTACGGCAACAGACTCTCTAGAGTTGTTCAATTAAGATTTTGTAGAAAATGCAGAAAAGTATATCTGTAATAATGTCGCGTCATCGAGAAGAGCTTTACCGACGCAAGTCTCGTACGACGTGTGGGTGCATGATGCATGATTTACCGAATCGTCATGAAAATCGGGCGTGGTTAGTTTAACAATTACGGTAATCGTTTGCGAATCTTTTCTGTTCGCGCCGATGCCTATTTGGGAAGGACGTTTTAACTACGATTGGCGTAACTCATTAATCATAGCGAGAAAAACAAGTCAATTTTGACGGTTTCTCGGTAATAAATCACAAACAACGACGCCTCCTAACGAAAAAACCATTTCCTGTCTTCGTTTAAGCCTCCAAGCACGGCGAAAACGACCAAACATTGCGGTATTCATAGAGTAAAGGGATGCACGATGAAATGCACGAATACTTATTTATAATTAACTATTAGTATGAGGCCAACAATACAGTTAGTTACACTTTTGATGTATTATAAACTGATGAAGCTATAGTATAGTGGAACTGTAAAGGATAATGGCCATAGATGGTTTACGCAACGATTACATAATGAGCCGATTTTTAACTGTCTAGTTGACTGACTAAATTATTCCCTTATCAACCGATCAACTGATCAACTGACTATCAGACCAACTTACCAACTGTTAACCCACTAATTGACTAACTGACCAACTGACCAATTAACCATCCGATTAACGATTTAACTGACTGATTATTTAACTAACTAACTAACTAACTAACTAACTAACTAACTAACTAACTAACTGACTGACTGACTGACTGACTGACTAAGTAAGTTTGTAAGTAAGTAAGTAAGTAAGTAAGTGAGTAAGTGAGTGAGTGAGTGAGTGAGTAAGTAAGTGAGTGAGTAAGTGAGTGAGTGAGTGAGTAAGTAAGTGAGTGAGTAAGTGAGTAAGTAAGTGAGTGAGTAAGTGAGTGAGTGAGTGAGTAAGTGAGTGAGTAAGTGAGTAAGTGAGTACGTGAGTACGTAGGTACGTAGGTAGGTAGGTAGGTGGGTAGGTAGGTAAGTAGGTAATTAGGTAAGTAGGTAAGCAGGTGGGCAGGTGCGCAGGTGGGTAGGTAGGTAAGTAAGTAAGTACGTAAGTGAGTGAGTGAGTGACTGACTGACTGACTAAATAAGTGCCTGACTAATTAACTGATTGATGGACTAACTAATCAACTGATTGACGGGCCGATAGAAAGACAGACAGACAGACTTACCGACCATACCGAGGGCTGCAGTTAGGAGCCCATTATCAATACTGACATTTTTAAATAGAAATTTAAAGATTTTTCGCAAATATGGCCGAATGATCGTTCACATCAAGCCTTCGGGAAGGCTTCAACTGTAGGCTGTCTTATCTAATATATTTCTCCAGTTACATCACAACATGACTGAAGCTGACCTATCGCTTACGTACTTGTCTATACCCACGTAATTAGCTTAAAAATAACCACGTTAATATACTATTACACGTTAATTTCGCTCGTACGACCGCCATAATTTCGAAGCTTGTTATTGTACAATAAAGGTCGAGCGCGGGAGGTAATTTAAAAATAGGTGAAAATCGACACGGGGTGAAATAGTCGGCGGTCAAGTCGTGCGCGTTTTCCATCGATATGGAGTGGATGTTTTAATGTTAGTTTCTCAATGTGGAAAATGAGCCTTTTATATCTTCCGATAATCCAATTTTATACCAATCCATCCTTCTTAATATACAGGTACAGTAGTGTGCAGAATTTTTAGAACATCGTGATTTTGTTATTTATAAATTTGTATTCCATGACATTATTGTGTGGTTGTCCAACTACTATTTGGCTTATATGGGACAAGTATGGTGTATGTAAACTATAAATGTTAAAAATTGAGTAATACTCATAACCTAACCTAATATTGATATATGAATCGATGTGGCACCAGAAAAATACCAGTCTCCATTTTTCACATGGTGTTCCAATAATTCTTCACAGTACTGTTTGAAAATCGTGCTCATATCCAATGAAGAATGGGGCGAGAAAAATCATTGATTTGTGCAGCTTCAAATTCTAACCTTCTCTTATGAAAAGTCGCGCTATTCACCACTGCACACCGTCGATGGCGACGTCAAAATTCCGACTCCACGTGATGTAACTTTTCATACCATTACAATTTTAGTAACATCCACTTTAAATCAGTGTTTCATTATAATATATGGTGGGTGGGGGTGGCGGTGGGGTGGCGGTAAATGGCTTAATAACCAGACCGTTGGACTTGACTTCAGCAAAAATCAAATTGCCGTTTTCCACCGAAATTTTGACAGAAATTTTGCATACATATGTATTCTTTTGCGTATATAGTGAAATCTTTCGCGATATATATAACTTAACGTATAAAATTTATACACGCTCGCGTACAACGCACGCCCCTACCGAGACATGTGCACACGCATAGACCGAACGCACGCTACAACGCACACATGCTTACAGATACATACTATAGTACTCACTACTTAGTTTTTGTGGCTCTTGAGTTCGAATTAAGAGTCCTTGGTATGTTGGGATTACGACAATAAATGACAGATTTAGTGTCGAGTACTGTAATAAATAATTATGGATATAATTCTCAGCGCGAAATCGCTCAGCGGCATGGCACTTACGGTTCATTGATGTCCAGGCAGTGCTTATAGGGCTTCTTCCCGCTTTTTACGAAACGGATGTTATTGATAACCAGTTCTTTATAGCTTTCAATAGAAACGAAATGAAACAAGAGGCTAAACGAACAAATAAACGTAAGCGGGCGGACTTAGGACGGACGATTATTCAGATACAATTCAGAATTGACAGACAGTCGCGGAAAGCTCAGCGATATATTTTAATATATCGATGTTATATAAGTTCGTCGCTTCCATTGATAAAAGCTTTCGTTGTTAACCTTGATTGCTTAAGAACCAGAATAGCATTTACCCAGTCGTTATGTGGAGGCCAAATTGTATGCAACCTTGCCAGCAAATTCGCGGTCGGTGTTTTCAAGACGCCTATTTAGATGCTACTCTATTGACACTTTCGTCCCTGGGTGAAAGGAATGCCTAGAGTTAATGTAAATCGAAAGATGAGCATTGACTTCGAGGATTAATTCTCGCGTGTGTGTAATGGACTCGTCGAGAGTATTTAATGTACTCGCCCACATCGTTATTAAAAACATAACATGCTCTTGTCTCGTTCCCTTTTACGTAGGTTGCAGTCGAAGCAACGATAACGATGTCTGACGCTGTAATAAAAAATACACATTTGCATAATTCGTGATGTTGTCACCTCAACGTGACGGAATGGAATATTGAGTCGATAATTTCAGTACGTCTTTTAATGTAACAGCATCACTTAATGTATGTACGTAATAATAGTAGGTATTGTTGGCGCGTCATATTGTCGAAATAATTGCTTTATTATTAAATATAAATATTTAGTAGGAATGTGGGCAGAGTGCTATACAATAGACTACTTGCTTTTTCATTTGTGATAAAAAAAATCTCAAAGCAGTTAATTATTTCATCCACCCCACTGTACATCCACCCACACTTTATAAATTATAAGCGAAGGCCTGTATCCGCTTTTTATAGCGGACTTGTCCAACGAGTATTAATGCGGTTACAATGGAGACGTTTAACTGAGATTTCCCGTAACTCCACTGCACTTATTAAGAGGAAATGGCGAACACGACTTTGCTTTGTCAGAATATAGTCGTATAAATTGTAATGAGTGAGTGACTGAAATTGTTCTATAAATTAATAACAGGACAGAAAAGAAAAGAAAAAAAACCTTGGGTCAGGAAGCCGCCACTCCTAGATAACTCCTTTGCTGCCTCACACACTGAGCTACAAAAGCAACCTTTCTCTCGGGCATTTCGGTCATTAACACATCTTGGAGCACAGACTGTAAAGGCGATATACACATATATCTGTAACAAGCAAAGATCGAATACACTAAGATTATTTTTTCCGGTATTTTTTCCTTCGCTACCGTAATCATACAAATTATTGCGAACGCATATTCAGTCAAAAGTCAAACGGCGAAAGCACAAAAAATTGCGACAATTTTGAGAATTATCAACAAATCCATAGTGTTATCGTTGAAAACGTTTTGTTTTCGTAAAATTAAAGATTTCGAGTTCTTCAGCGGAAAATTTTTTGTTATAATCATCTGATGCCTGATGAAGGAATTTACCGCAGGGATCAGTGGAACCAAGACAAAGCTATTTCAGTATACGCAGGGTGAACCTTCTAACGCCTTAACACAGAGTGTACTATCGTTCGTCATTGTGTCATGTTAGTGCATGCGTGATGCTCTACAAATGTCGAATCTCTCCTATGTATCGCCGCCGAAGTCACCGCATCCATTGATTAAAGGCCCCACGAGTGTCGGGCAACCCTCTAATGTAGAACTGTCAAACAGTCAGCGGTTGCAGATATCCCGGGACGGAGGAAGATTGCGGCATGTGTGCGGTCTAAGTATCTTATCGCCTACGCCGGTAGTGTCTTATAGAGTTGTCTATTATGAAGTCATGAGTAATGACTACAATTTTCTGGCTCAGATGTCGAGAGACCATTAATAAAACATCGTGTTAACTAGGGGTCGTTTTGGTGTGCTAAACAAATACGCTCTCAAGCTGTCGACTAGAGGATTGAATAATATTTTATGCAAATGACAATGGGGAGCGGTGCGCTGAGATCTGTAATAATAATGATGGTGTTTGCGACTGTTCTGGCACGAAAACTCCCTGACATGCTCCAAAAACCCGTGACATCCGGACGCTGTCCGCAGAGACCCCTTGGCAGCGTCTGCCACAGACTTGACACACCCCTCATGCGACTGAGACCAATACTGTATCACATACCTCCGAAAATCATTCGAAAATCTACTAGATCTTTTTGTAAGTATCAGAAATTTCTATTCGCTATGAACTGGTGAATGGCCAGTGCCCATGTGGTCTAGCAGCGTATTTTCGATTAGAACCTATGCGCTATGATAGCTTCATATATCACGTAACTATAAAGCGTCTAAGGTGTATATCTTCTCTAAATCGACATATAATGCTGTTTCTGATGTATAAAATAACATTTAAGATATACCATCTACACTATAGTAAATGAACATGATTTTCGTTCTTGATCGTTGAGAAAGATTTGTATTGTGGGTTATTGTGAAATTTTCTTGAGGACAAAAAGTATAGTAAGCCCGACTGACAATTACTACTGTTGATAAATCAGCGATAATACCCATTTCTCTTTTCACCAAAACAACTGTTTGGCTCACCATGAAAATGTTGGTGCTCGACGAACGGAACGATACTGCTGTTTAACCCAAACAACCTTGCCTAGAATAGACGTTCAAACAAGTTGCACGTGACGTAGAATCGAATTCCTCTTCTTATCTAAGGCAGGGTTATTTCACTTGATCTGTTGTTGTGGGATCGGCGTAAACACGGCTTGATTATCTCCTGAAAACGCTAATAATTCATAGTCTAAAAAAGCAAAACGTCGTCGCTTCGCAACAACCTCAGAATTCTAAAATAAAAATTATCGTAACTAATTTGACGATTCCGTGGAGAGCGCTGGCATTGACGTCGCGCGGCTGGTCTAGGAACTTCTCTCGCTAAGGGGATGTAAATCGGTTCGTTACGAAAAGAAGATTGCTTATAAAATGTGCCATAACGCTCACTCCCGGCGCTCCCACGTACGCACGGGTGATTAGTGCTCGTCGAGTTCGCGGACGCCCGGTAACGGGCCATTTAAGGTAATCAAGAACGTCACCGCATTGCAGTTTTAGTAGCGCAGTCAATATCCGCTGTAGCCTGCTCTCGGGGGAGGAACAAAACCGATTTTGTTAATAATCTGCAAATCATAAACATCGTAATGGTTTTTGATGATTTCGGACTGATTATTGATGATCATCAATTATTGAGATGTTATTATCCTGGATATATCCGTGCTACCGAAACAATTCCGTTGACGTGTTTATGTCACGTACGCGTCGTCGGCGGGGTGTATAGTGTATAGAGTGTCTTAGTCCTGATATCTCATCCATATCGACATCTGACAGTACAGAAATCATTAACTATCTACAGATTTAGCTCACAGTGTCCGACATAGGCGAGCAGTCTGGTGGCATTCACAACCCGTGGCGTGAACGGACGAAGGTCATATGTCGGTAGTGACTCGGTGATTTTCCTCATGTAAGATATGGGTCTAATCATTTTCCTAGACATCATGCTAATTACGGTAAATTGTAAATTTCCTGTAAATTGGCAACGGTGTCCTAGAGAACGGCTTGATTTATTTTTTAATTATTTATAGGCTGACTACCGAAGAAATCGTTGTGTCGGCCAATTTCATGTATGACCCTTTACAAAGCTAGCCTATGTGGTTAATACGACAATTTTATTAGCCTCACTTATAAGGGGTGGTGGAAAACACCTAATGTGAAAAACCCACCGAGTCTGGGCAGACAATTGCCCTTTTTCAATTCACGCCACTGGTTCCAGATGTCTACATACGATCTACATATGTTGCACACTCCGCTAAGTCTAAGATAGGTCCATGTTTATTTACAATGAGATGACGACATAGCACGGAGGTAAGCGGCATAGAGAGCACATGTAGAGCATCTGAAGCACAGCAAACATCAGAGGGAAAAAGCCCTAACAGAAGCATAACTGCAAGGGCTACCCAGCCTTCCATGGGCAATGGGGTTTAAAGCGTTTTCAGCCCAAAAAAACGCCACAGTTAGTGTACTGGTCAGACTGGTCTAACCACTACGCCAGCTGCCCCCTATTAATAGTAATAAGGTAATTTATGTATTCAGGTGATTTAGAATAGAGGCATATGTGAACTTACGTAAGGATCTTGTAGTGAATTCTAGAAGGAATTTTAAGTCATTGCAGAGATTGCTGGATGGACGTTATGTGTCTAGATCGGAATGATGAGGATAGTAGTCTAGCTGTTGAGTTTGAGAGTTGAGTTGAGAGTTTTTGTATGGTATGCAAATGATAATCTCATAGACAAAAAAACAACGCGTTGTTATCGTCAATTCTGGAGGTGACGAATACATGGATTATTATTTGTAAGCATGAGGTCGTTAGTATCGGTCAAATTACACTACCTTGGGGGATACCGAATTTCAGCGGGGATATATCAGAAGTTTTATTATTGATGCGGACCTGAAACATCAATTTGTTATAAAGGACTCAATCCACTGCAATGCAGAATCCACGATACCGAAACGACGATGAAGCGTTCCTAATACGTACGTGAGCGTGGTCTATCGTGTCTAAAGCGATTACATATCCAGAAGTACCATAACATTGACGGTACCGCAGAAGTACCACCTACCTATTCCTTGTGTTACTAATTAATCATAGCAACCATAAATTTGTAAAGTGTCTTTGATAGCCATGTGTTAAAAGGGCACTATGAATTTCATACATTGACATGATTTTATATTAGTCAGCCATTTTACCTGAAACGTTCGTCACTGTCGAGGCGCTGAGCTACGGCGCTCACTCAGGGCGTGGCGCACAGACTTAACGCGTTTAACACGAACACACCGTTCGTCGCCAACCGATATCAACAATTATCGCCCGCTAATATCGAATTACTAAAATGAAGTTAATGACAAAAATACGGCATTCAATTGATTTGCCGCATCCGCCATTACGGATGTTATTTAGCTCCGTACAGAAGACAGCAACGCTTATTTCCCACTTATGCCTATTTAGGTCAGGCGATCAGATACGGGAATCATATTAAATAAACGCCTGCTGTTTTTCGAAATTACATCGACATAATGTTATAACTACTAACGTAGAACATGTCCGTATCTCTAGCCCTCCTTTCTGACGGAGAGATGTGGTGGAGAGACGATATAGGATACCGTCCATACTCTTCCTACACTTCCTCATCGTACTGCTATGAGTAGTTATTATTGTATGACTAGGACAGCCTGCTCTCGATAGGTGGCAATTGCTCTAGGCACAGTCGTTTTTGCCAAACTAATATTTATCGCAATAATTGGCCTCGCTGTACTATTGGCAAGGTTTTGTGAATGAAACTGACATGCATAGCAATGATTGATCTAGGACATCACAGGCATCAGTGAACGAGACGAACACTCAGAACACAGGTCACCGCAGTTTTACTATTAGAACTCGTATATAAAATTATACAGTAGACAGCAGCCTCAGTGAAAATCTGATACCAATAACGGTAGTCGAAAAATTATCTAAAAATACCAATAAAATAATTATCTGAATTATTTTAACAATGTATGAATAGTCACTGGATTTGCTGGTTATATAGTAAACAAATTTGAAAAGAAGGGGCAGTATTGACTCGCGGGACCGCAGTTAAAGACCGGTACACTACGATACATTTGACTGGAGATACCGCAGTTTAAGACGACTACATTACGGTACATTTGACTGGGGATACCGCAGTTTACGACGACTACATTATGGTACATTCGACTGGAGATGCAGCAGTTCAAGACGACTACATTACGGTAAATTTGACTGGAGATACCGAAGTTTAAGACGACTACATTACGATACATTTGACTGGAGATACCGCAGTTTAAGACGGCTACATTGCGGTACATTTGACTGGAGATACCGCAGTTTAAGACGACTACATTACGGTACATTTGACTGGAGATAGCGAAGTTTAAGACGGCTACATTGCGGTACATTTGACTGGAGATACTGCAGTTTAAGACGACTACATTACGGTACATTTGACTGGAGATACCGAAGTTTAAGACGGCTACATTGCGGTACATTTGACTGGAGATACTGCAGTTTAAGACGACTACATAACGGTGCATTTGACTGGAGATACCGAAGTTTAAGACGGCTACATTACGGTACATTTGACTGGAGATACCGAAGTTTAAGACGACTACATTACGGTATATTTGACTGGAGATACCGCAGTTCAAGACGGCTACATTGCGGTACATTTGACTGGGGATACCCCAGTTTACGACGACTACATTACGGTATATTTGATCGAAAGATTTTCACGTGATGTTTCTATTAAATTTGTGTACGTTATATATTATTATATTATTCCTTATTTTTATCTTTTATTTACTTATTTGCTTATTCAACAAAATATGCAGATATTCACACATGTACAACGATACGTATCGAGATAGTGGATACAACTTTGTAAAATGTACCGTAGGTACTATCCCTGTAAAAACATGTTTATCTCTGTTAGATGTCTTAATAATTCTTACACCTGTGTCGCCTTCGTTTTGGCGGTTTTAAACAAAATATTTATCGGCACGGGATAAAATATGTTTTATTCGGATATTAATTTGTTCTATTTTCATTGTCATGACATGGATGTGAGAGGTTTTATTTCACATATACAGCAGGTTTCGTGATTTGAACTTCCAACACCTGAATGATTTTGTCATAATGCATGATATGATAATTAAACAGCGCATTCTGAAATATGCGAAAACAAATATTAAATCTGATAAATATCTTCACCATATTGTTCATTTCCGCGCATATACCTCAGCATTCAACAACCAGTCGTAAAAATGGCCCGGAGCGATAGAGTCAAATATTACCGTGCCCCTATGTACTGTATTTCTTTCAGCTTCAACATTTGCAATCGCCGTCGGTAAAAAAACAATGTTATTCTCGCTTACACGCTGAAAAAGCGGATATATGGCCTCAACACAAGTACCCAATAAGGAAATTAACACACTAAACTCATCGTAGATTCGATATCGACTTTGCGCATTCCACACGGTCAGACAACTTCGACTCGATACGATCGATTCCAAATACAGATGAAATCAACACCGAGACGCATTCCTCGGAACGATAAACGACTTGCGGGTCTCTCGCCTTAAACATTCTGTAAAAGTCCGCGAAAAAAGTGCATCGATTAATCCTATCATCATATCCAAGTATCATGGATATAGACAGTATAAATGGAAAAATAAAAAAGTGCAAGCCTAACATCTATTGAGACGAATAGAATTTATTTAGAAACGATGTTTCGCATAAAAGTAATATATTTCGTGAGATTAAAGGAAGAAAATTGTTCAACATATAAAATACAGGGAATTTATTCCAAATTATCAGACAAGAGTTAGCATGATTGGTCAAAAAATGAGGTGGTGGCCGAGGTAATAGAGTATTCTGAAATGAAATAAACAGCAACAAAAATACATGGGCAACGCGCTGGACAGAGTATGTAACGAACAACAAGGATGGCTTTAGATACAAGAAGTGATGAACATTTTTGTGTGACGGGCATGAATGCGAGTAGATTACGCTACCGAAGTGGGAGGGGGTGGGGGTGGGATAGACAGGCGGAAAATGGAGATAATCGCAAATGTGAATTGAAATATAGAGTGGGTTGCCGTGTTAGCCATGTCGTCAATACAAAAATACAAAGGTAACACCTTTGCGCGATTTTGGTCGAGTATTTAGTCTGTGTGCCACCTCTGCCCACTCATTGCACCCGATGAAGTATACTTGATATACGGAAGCTTGTGTTAATCCCTATATGGTTGTTAGTCAACAAGGTGTTAGCTTTGTATTTTCGTAGTGAATTGAAATGTAGCTGACTAAATGTATATAAAATATAAAATAACAATGATAATACATGGGATATGCTTTTATTGGCACTTTTATTTTATACGAAAATAGACGCAAGGGTAAGTTAGAAAATAACAGAATGTTGTAAAGGAAGAGGAAGGTTGAACTGTTTCATGGCTTCCTTGAGAATTATAAAGTGTTCACTGTTGCCGTTGATGCGTTTTTGATTATTACGTATGTTTGCCATTTACCATTTGAGGCTTAGAACACGTAATGGGAAGCCGTTCGCCGAGTGGAAAGCAGTTATTTGAGTGGTAACAGGATAGGACAGGTAACTGAAAGGTCGCGGGTTCGTAACCGCCCACCGGTTGACTTTTTTCTGCTGTGATCCTCAGTAAGTCATTTATCCCTGATTGCTGGAGTAAACCCGTCTCCAAAATTGGTAGAAGCTCGATACTATATTTGGCGGGGAGATATGCGAGTGTCGAAGGTATTGTATATGCCCTAAATAGCTGCCAAAATATTTCATTGTAAAACGCATCTAAGAGTCTTTATTGGCTTATACTTGCAGTTTATAAATGTCGTACTTAACCTTTTTACCATTTAATTGTGACACAGAATGTCAGAAATCTCTCAAAACATTTCAAGCATTTTTCAACTCTGCAGGTTGTAGTAAGGTTGCTGTAAGTATTATAGCATAAACAACAAAACAACTTATAGGTAGTTAAACACCTGAAGTAAAACAAGACGCTTGTAAGCGCTTTTTCGCGACGCCAGAAATAACGTTACAATTGAGTTTTATCTCCTGTTATTGAATATCTCCCGTATTCATGTTCCTCGGTGCGTGTAACACGGTTTTCTTCCGCAAATTATGTTTCCTTGTCATATTTATTTTGGGATAATTGCGTCCATACACCGACAGAATACGGCCAATCAAGAAGGCGACGGAGACAGATTGCCAGCGATGTAAACCGGGCGTACGATTTGAGTGTACACAACGATTCAATGCGGAACGTTTGTTGGAAATAATTATAATGGGAAAGATAAATATACAAACTTAAACAGACTTATTTTCTCATTGCCTGACACACTTTCAATAAATCGAACAGTCGGATTTAATTGGAATATTAATCATTCTTTCCGTATGCGACTAATCTGTTGCCTCTGGGGCGACTTGTCTGTTCGCTTCGAGCGCGGATGGGTTTTTACCTTTGTTTACTCCTATCCGATACATTAGGTTGATTCGGTTCGTATGCTGTGGGCGCATACTATAGATGACTGAATCCATGACAAATGCAGCTTGAACAACGACGAGATCGATATTACGAATTCTTACGGCATCGCGAGACTCGTATTGATAATTATGTGGTCATTCAGTTTAACAAGATAGAAGCATAAAATAGAGGTATAACAGCCACAGAAAATGCTGACCGGCTGGAAGTGTGAAGCATTGCCAATCGATTCAAAGAAAATTCGGCCCGATCTCGAGTCGTCAACGCGTTGGTAAGACTGACTGTACATTTAAAGTCTCCTTAGAATGGTAAACCTTGTCGAAGATGTATGTACGTATGCACGTATGTACGTATCTGTACGTGTGTGTATGTGTGCAAGTTTTTATGTGTGAATGTGTGCGTGTGCACGTGTGTACGTACGTACATATGTATGTATGTATATATGTGTGTGTGTGTGTGTGTCCGTGTATACGTGGATGTATGCCTGTATGTACGCGTGTAAGTGGGTATGTAGGTAGGTGTGCGTAGGTGTGTGTAGTTATAGGCTGAATATCAAGGTAATCGTTTTCTACACCAATCTTTTCTCTTGACAAGCTAGCTCGCAGATGTGGTTAACACAATATATTGCTTAGTGTCACTTATCGGCGGTGGTGTAAAAGTATATTCTGTGATAAACCCACTTATTCCTGGTAGACAATTGACCTTCCATTTATGCCACAAGTTCCAAACGTCTACCGACGGGCAACATAGTCGCACATTCCCCCTAGTCTATTATGATAGGTAATAGTTATTTGCAGTGGGATGACAACAAATCGGGGAGATTAGCAACATAGAGACCATCCATAGAGCATCTGGAACATTGCGACGTCAGCGCTAATCTGTCCAAACAGAACCAAACGGCGAGGGCTACCCAGATTACGATGGGCTCGGGGTTTAAGACGTTTTCTTTACGAAAAACACCACAGGTATACTGGCTAGAGCTTGAATTCAACCATGGTCCCCTGGAATCAACGTCAAACGCTTTAACAACCACGCTAACTGCCCCCAAAATTTCGAAAATGTCTGACTTTATAATTATATTATAGCGATTACGTCATCGATTGATGTGCTCGCGGGTGTCTGGTCACAATACGTGGGGCCTGCGTGTGTGTAAGCTTGGTCGAGACGTTCAGATTCATCAATTTGCACCGAAAATGGTATAATACTAATCAGCTGCCGTCTCTACGGATGCAGGACATTATCCAATGGTATTGGGCGATATCCAACAAAGAAACTTGGCAAGACTATTTATACTCCTCTGTTGTGCTTTAGGTTTCCAACTAATCTGGACAGGCAGGGATCGTTTTTACCCATCCGCTATTAGGTTATAGCTTTCTAAGAACGAATTGTCCAGACATTTTCAACGTTATTTATCGTGTCAAGTAACATGATTACCTTAGACTCCTTCTGCGTCGTTCTACATAAAACGTCACCCAGAACGTCGTGTGAGATACTTGCGTATTCAACAATTTTTTTTCGGTTGAATTGACGTTCAATTTGTCATCTTGCCATTGCAAACATCACTTTCTCGAGGTAACGACAAACACCCAGACTTTAGTCTAAAAGCACTGCGTATATCGCGCAAACCCTGCTATCTACATGTCGTGTATTAATATAGATCAGTTTAAGAGGTATATCTATATAACGTTATTATATATACCGTATAGACTCGCTTATAAGGCGACTCACTTATAAGACGACCCCCTGACTTTAGAAACACAAGAGTCAATTTTAGCGTTGGCCCGTTTATAAGACGAGGCAAACTTTTATTCATAATACAGTATAAACTCTTGAATCACGCTGGTCAGATTATGATTAAGAGGAGCAAAACAAGTGAAGAAGAAAACAATTTTTCAAGAATAAACACAATAACAAAAACATAAGACATCAAACAGGCGAGAAACAGACAAGAAACAATGAAACAGACAGGAAACAATGAACAAACAAGTCTCCGCTGCAACAATTCCTAACAAAAACAGTAAAAACAACAAACACCATCAAACCGCTATGTTATACGCAGACCTGTCTATCATGCGAAACGCTACGTGGCGCCTGCGCACGACGATGTGGTTTGAAATAATTATAGTCTCACTTAGAAGACCGCCGCTCACTTTGAATCTAGGTTTTTGGTGAAAAAAGGTCGTCTTGTAAGTGAGTATATACGGTATGTGTATTACTTTCTCGCATTCATTTCCAGCAGATGATCTATCGATCCATCGATGCGTACTCTGCTCGCAGTTACACTTGAAGTCGTTCATCCTGTACAGGCGTCGATGGACGCTAAGTATTTTATACGTTTGATGGTAATAACGTCCCCACAAACTAAAATTATGCACATCTAACATTCGTAGGACTTTAACGAAAACCTCTGTTGTTGGCCGTATATAGTGTGCCGATGTAGATGTATGAAATTAATACAGCTTGATACAATTCATATAGGCCTATAAGCAAAGTGTTGTCAGTCATAGTTCCAATAATATCTTTATATACGGGGAATTCCCAATATCTCCCTTCCCAGTATATATCCAGTACTTAAGATCACAATTTTCATCCCAATATATTCCTTCACCGTTTTTCCTGTTATATCCCCTGATATTTTTTCTCATAATACCCCTACTTAATCATCTACTTAATCTCTATATCATAATCTTTATATACAACAATACACACAATATATCTACTCTAGATGTAATAAATGGCCAACTGTATTAAGATATGAA
>WURV02164240.1:0-11248 GCA_011762755.2 Epimenia babai
AATCGTAATGATGTGCACCTGAAGGTGTAATATAGACAGCCCATCCATACAGATGTACATGACCTTACGGGGGCCACCTTCTCGTTGACCGAATCGTAATGATGTGCACCTGAAGGTGTAATATAGACAGCCCATCCATACAGATGTACATGACCTTACGGGGGCCACCTTCTCGTTGACCGAATCGTAATGATGTGCACCTGAAGGTGTAATATAGACAGCCCATCCATACAGATGTACATGACCTTACGGGGGCCACTCCTCAAGAAGACCAATATCACACCCATGCCCAGAATATAAGGTTATTTCCTTCAGTGTTGCCCTTGACTTAAAAAGTGCACAAGTTCTTAGATATGATAAACAACGCTTGGTAATTCACCCGTTTCCAGAAGTAACTGTAGTCGTTTTGGATGAGAGGGCTCTCTTCATTATCCTGTACGTCATCATCCTCCTCTGTGGATGGGCAGTCATTGTGAATAAACACTTCGGCAGTTCCTGGCGCGGCGTACACATGTGTCTGGTAAAAGTTACGCACGGCCTGGTGGATCCCCAACCAATAATATCGTGATGAGATCTCCTTAATAACCGCCTCCCAACGAACGGTACAAGATCCTGAAAGTAGATACTTAAACAGGAAATAAAAGTTCCGAAAGTGCACTCATACATTTATCATGCATGAATTGTACTTACGACAGTAGGCAGTTGGTCACTCCAAAAATCAAGTTATCATAGAAATCATAGAAAAGTCTTATTTACCCATATTGTATGTAATTCACTTCGTTATATATCGGGAAATTCGTTCTTTTGAAAATTGTGGCAAAAACTGAAATGGCAATAGAAGGACGTCTTACAGTATGACTCGTTATAACATTATGTGGATATTTTTATTAGAGCGATATAAAAAAGTTAATAGGAAACATGGCAACACTGAACATTGCGGAAGCCCCTTATTTCTAGAGTAAAAATGTAGACTCTTTCGCTTCTTCTGTAATCCTCAGCCAGACACTACGGGACGGCAAATAAGGGCCTAATGCATTATGACGTGGGTCTGTTTACATTCTCAGTAATGGATGACCAGACTGAGTGGGACTAGTGGTGGATGGACAATGAATGGTCACCCATCCACATACCGACCTCGCTCGATGTAGATTAACCATCACAATGTTAGGTCAATAACCACTACCCTTAACCACCGCCTTATCTCCCTTAAATATGGCTCGAATATAACATGTAGACTGAGTCGAAGAACGCTGTTTAAATTCATACAAAACCATCTTCATTTTATTATTAAACTTTTAACATATGAAATACCGACCGTAATGACAATCATTATTTTGCTATCATCAACACACTGAGCAGTTATTGAATACTTGTGAAACTTGCGTCCCAGCAGAAACTTTTTGTATCGTCCTTAGCTTGCTATATATAACTATACAAAATAACATTGTGGTGAAAAGGATGTGAGAGACGGATTGTTCAGCATGAGGAAGGGCATTTTTCGAAGATAAATAGTAGATGCACAGGACAGATATGTTGTGTTAACCCAAATACTGAGGAACAGCCTCCATGCAGCAGGCATAAGGGCTAGAAGACCCGCTGTGCGGGTTCCCTTGCATTCAACCATGAAAATCTTGCTCATTTCCTATTGTCATAAAATACCACAATTAGA
The DNA here is from genome assembly GCA_011762755.2 of Epimenia babai. NCBI lineage: Eukaryota > Metazoa > Mollusca > Solenogastres > Cavibelonia > Epimeniidae > Epimenia > Epimenia babai. The sequence goes on from WURV02164240.1 coordinate 1,670, forward strand.
TTCCAGGCCCGTGGACGAATGTTTTGCTTAGATGAGCTGAGATATTGCCTGGACTTTCTAGATAGATTGTATACGGCAATGGCCACACAAAATTTTCCATATGTAGATGTGGTGAAGCATGATCGGTATGATGGTGGTTCCATGATGGTTCAGGGAGGGATCAGCATACATCACACACCAGTCTCAGGTATGGAAATGAGATAATCAATTAATTTGTAAGACCAGTCAACAACAAAAGTCACTTCATTAATGATGCAATAACTGAGAGTGAACTTGACATTCTCGCAATCACCGAGACATGGGCCCCGGCTCAAAGGCGCGAATGGGACAAATATCACCGACTTACTCCCAGCAAACTATAACCTTATAAGCTCTCTGCGTCAGTCAGACAGACCTAGTGGTGGCATAGCCTTGATTCACCAGAAATTCCTGACTGCCTCCAAGCCTCAACCCACTTATGAAATCAGCCAGTATTTGAATTCACAGAACTTTCTTTTGTAGTAGACTCTGTAATAACCATCTATCAACCACCGACATTATCAAAGACTGCTTTTATTGACGACCTTGACACTCCCCTTTCTATTAGATCATTACAGTTTAAAAACATCTCAAAAATTAATGATGCTCTTGTTATTTGTTTTAATAGAGCCTCTTTGCTCTTTTGACATATCCAATTGATCAACATGTATTTCAGCGGCTGCTCTTTTCCACAGAACATGAAGACAGCCATTATCACGCCATTACTCAAAAAGTTCAATCTCAATTGCAACCTCCTGACCAACTAATTCCTTGCTCTCACCTCGACAATCTACATACCGACAAAATTTTAACGTCGAAACTTTTCTACTCTGCATCTGTAACAGCATCAGACAATATCTGGATAATGGCAGATCTGTTCTCACTCTGCTTGATTTAAGTGACACTATCGATCACCACATTCTCCTTAATCGTCTCAGACATTGATTGGGTATTGTCGGCAATGCTTTTGCATGGATTAAAGATTATCTAAGTGACCGGCGCTATATTGTCAAAACATCTGACTTCATATCCAGTCCTCATCCATTACTTTATGGCATCCTAAAGAGTAGTGTACTTGGCTCTATACTCTATACCATGTACACTACCCCGCTTGGCAACATCATCAATAAACACAGCATCGACTACATGTTCTACACTGACAATATCCAACTATGGCTACCTATCAACACAAAATATCCCAAATTGCTTGAAATCTCACTAAGAAAACGTAACTCTATGCTTCAATGAAATTTTTGGCTGGATGACCGTTAATAAATTAAAAATTAATCAACGAAAACTGAAGCTATGCTCATCTCTTGACCATTTTCTACTACACCTCCTCCAGACAACTACATCACCATTAAAGGCTCAACCATCAAACCCTCTGACCACATTAGCATTCTCAGTATATTTGATACTCATATGAACTTACATAAACAGATACCTCAAACTCTTCAATCTCGAAATACGTATTTACACAACATTCGTTCCATCTCTCGGTACTTTAAACCTGAACTGTGCGAAAAGTTAGTACGTGCTTTTATCACCAGCAAAATCGACAACTGTAACTCACTCTATGTAAATCCGCCTTCCACTGAACTCTCTCAACTCCAAAAATTACAGAACAGCGCTGCTCGAGTTATCTCTCAGACCTCTCATTGCTCCACCATGACTCCAGTTCTCCGCTCACTCCACTAGCCACCTGTCACGTCCCGTTTAAGCTTCAAAATCCTTGTCCTTACATACAAATGTATCCATGGCATAGCTCCTTTTTATCTATCCTTGACAATCTCAATCAACACGTCTATGTGTTCAACCCGCTCGTCTTCCTCCCCAATGCTTGCAGTGCCTCATACAAAAGGTGCATATTTTGGGGATCATGCTTTCTACGCTGCTGCACCCCACTTCTTCAATGCACTCGCAACCGACATTCGACAATCTACAACTGTCAGCCAATTTAAAAGCAATCTCAAAACATACTTATTTCGCATTACTTTCACTAAATGGGTCAACAGTACTTTATTGATTTGCCGAGAATCAACACTTTCATCAAAGATTGATAGCCTGTTTCTGTTTTTCACTAATTTTTCATATTTATGGCGACTTGGCCTATATATGATTTCCTTTTTTATATTTTCTTCTTCTTTCCTCTGTATTATTGAACATATTTATCCATTTTGTAATCACTGTAAATGTAAATTCCAACATTTATCTGTATTACCTGTATACTGTTATGTGTTATTTTTATATAATTTAAGTAGTTACTTTATAGTCTTTGAACATCGGGCTAATGTGTCATGTAAAGTGTGTTTGACAGCAAAGCTAATGAGTACACTTCAATAAAATAAATTTTATGTCATTTCATACCTTGAGAAATATGCAAACGATAGAATGAATTGGCCTGCAGGTTCTCAAGATGGAAATCTGACAAAACATGCTTGGGAAAAACTACAGGAATCAATATTAAGTCGAGCTAAACAATCAAATACTTTAAATGAGCTGGGAAAAGCGCTTGTCAAGGAATTGAGAAATATTCCCAAGTCATCATCTCAATGCTAGTTCAGAGTATAAGATATTGTAATGCTAAGAATGATGGAGATTATACTGCTTACAAAGGAGGTAGAACAGTTACATTCCTATTGTTTCTGTATTATCATTAATTTAATTATTTGTGATCTTTTTGGTTATATCTTAGGTCCATTAATATTTGTAAAAACTGAACAGATTTGTTGCACTTTTGCAGGGAAATCGGATATGACGTTATCATATTTTATGTTTATTCATCAGTTTAGATAATTAATATGGTGTTTATTATAGTGCTAATTCAATACACAAAGTGCATTTCCAGTTGCACTTTACGTTTGTTTTATGTAATATTTTGAGAAAAAAAAACTAGAATATATTGTATGAATTTCAGGAAATTTCGTTTAGCAGACTACTGGTGGTAGGCACCCGGTTCACTAGGATTTTGTTTGTGAAATCCATTAATAAGTTATAATTACATCTTTAGTCATCGAATAACCATGATTAAAATATTGCGTGCGCCATTAATAATGGCATTGTGAACTCATATGGTGATTATTAAATCTCTCACCATCTGCTTCGTTATATCCACTGAGACGTTTTATATGAGCTAGGACGTCTGCTTCTGTCAAAATACATTCCTTCAAATATTCCCGGGTAACATTTTCATTCAGGCAACTTTTCCCAGGACCAGAATAATAAAGTATATTGTCTTTAACAACAAAACTCTCAGCTTTCTTGCGTAAACTCCTTTTCGAAGTATAACTAAAATCAGGTGGGTATATACCGTTCAACTTGTACGCTAGAATGTCAGATAGAGAGTATTTTTTATTTTCCGGATAAACAATATTATTATCAAACGACATTTTGGAAAATAACTTCCGTGTTGGCGTTACGTCTAATGATCTGGTTTAGCCCTGATTATGGAAATAAGTTGAATACTTTATGGCTGCCCTATACGAGTATTGATCTTATGAAGAAAAATGCAAGTATAACTGTTTAGGACTAATCGAATTTTTACCATAAACGACCTTAAGCATATATTTAATATGCTTCTTCAGGCTCTCATTTACGAGCCTGAAGAAATATGTGTTAATCAAGCACTGATATGGGACTGTCAGTAATATGTACAAATAGTAGTACCAATGTTCACATTTTTGACACTGCATGGTATAAAATATTCGGATAAAACATACACCCAATAAGCTAAAATGTATACGATATGTAATGATAATTCGATTCATAAGGAATCGCTGTATCGGCCAGAATTGGGTTTTGACATGGCTGGTCAAAACTAAGCTGGTGATAGTCACAAGCCTGTGTATTAAAAGCATACGTTACGTGGATACAAGCATACAAGGTGGACTTGTCCGACCACTCGTTACTTGTATTAATAAGTAATTTTGTCTACACGCAACTGCATTAATCCACAAGATGTTACTGTTTTTGTTTTAAATTTTTTTCTGCCGATCTCATTCGCATCGCAAGATAGTCGATATCTTACCATCTCTATTCGTAACAACTTGGATCTACTTACTATTATGTACTTTGTTGTGCTGTCGTTCTTGTGCATGGTTTTACACGCGGTATAAGCTTATATAAGGCGAGAATCGCTACATAACTCTAAATGCCACCCGAGGCGAATCAATGTTTATTTTATCTATGCATACAAAAAAACCCGAAGTACAAGAAATCGTCATATACGTGTGACATTTTCTACAGTAGAACCTTCTCATTTTGAGTCCAATTAATGCGATGGGTATGTGTTTTAATCTCCTTTTAGCTTTTAGTCTTTTAATACAATGTATGCACGTCAAATATTAAGTCGTGACATTTTATGAGAGATATACTGTAGAGTGCTTTCGTGGTTGAACCCGTGTCTTGTATTTGACAATGGCTCACAAAATGTTAGTGACACAACTTCCTTCACTCGATTGACTGTAATGATTCGGTGTAGAGCGCGATTGAAAAAATGATAAAACATTCGGCGTGCTACAGAATGGTTGATTTTTGCAATGCCGTAATTTGTCGCAACACCTGTCATATACAACGCATATATTGCACGCACACAGACCCACTAATCTACACCACAAATCAAACGACACGGAAATACCACACTCAACGACACATACACCAAGACAACCCAGTCACCATACACCACACTTGACAAGACGGTGGTACCGGGACTTGATGTTGGTACCATTCTCACCACCTGGGTTGGGCCATTTTTCGGTTCGTACCAAAATTTCAAGTTTGCTTTGGATGATCTTATTATTAATAAAAAAGTGTTATTATTAACAGATAGAGACGTCCATGTGCGACAGGCCTACAGAAGCTATTGGATGTATGTCAAGATCATGCCAGCGAGTATGATATTTAATTTAATGGTGATAAGTCTGTGTGTATGGTTGTACAATGCAACAGACAGTGTTGACACAATTGTAACTTATTCTTGGGCGATAGTAAATTAAAATTTGTTGTTAAGTGCAAGGACCTTGGTGTTATTGTGTAAAATGATTGTTAAGATAATGAGGATAAAGGGAGATAAATCAGTTCTTTGTTTGTGCGTCCAAATATTATTACGAAATTTGGCCATTGCTCAAATGATGTGAAACGAAGACTATTTATGCCATACTGCACAAGTTTTTTTATGGTTTCCAATTATGGAGATTGTTTCATCAATATATTTACAGTAAAATGCGAGTGACTTATAAAATGTATGGAGATTTCTTTTCAAGTTGCTTACTGTGTATAGATGAAAAATGCATTGAAATTGGTGTACAATCATTTGATGCGTTAATGAGGGAATTGTGTTTCACAACCCGACAGCGATTTTATAAATCGACCAATAGTCTTTTGTGAAACATAATGCAAAGTGACTGTGTGCATTGGTCGTTGGTAATGTCACGATGGCAAAGTCTTTTGTACCTATTCCCAAAACATCGTAGTATAAGTTCAATCACTCTTTTTGTTTGTTGTGGTTTTTCTACTGTTATTTTGTTTTTCTAGTTACTATGGACTACTATAAAAAGTGAAAATACATGGTGTATCTGATTTAAATAAAAGAATTCGGTGTCCTCGGTAAGAAGTATGGAGGCGAGGTGTCGTAAAGCAGTACGCTTGGGGTGTCGATATTTCTTATCGCGCGTGATGACAGGGGTGGAGTTTGATAAAGAGACAGTCAGTAGAGAGACGATGACGAGCAGGATCTAAAGCTAAGAGCCTATCGTAGATATGCCTCGAAGTCTGTAAGAGAATGCAGGAGAGAGGGAAGGGAGGGAGGGAGAGCGAGCCAGCAGTACGCTGTTCAAAGAGAATCACTCACCTGATGAAGCATTCCTTGTGTCTGCACGAAAGCTCGTGTTTCAATAAATTTCTGCCAGTCTTAAAAGGTGCTACCTTTTATTTCTTATTATTTATTTGTATAGACTAACGCAGCTCTTCCATCTTATGCCAATGATAGCACTTGATCAAAGAGGAAAATCTTTGCAATGAAAACTAAATACATCACTCAATTTTTAACCTCAACCATGTATAAATTTGACAATATTAAATTTGCAAAACAAAATTTTTCCATCATTGTTAGCTCTAAATAGTGATGTAAAACTTATGAAGCTAAGTACACTAACATACGCAGGTGAAATTACCAAAGGCTGTAGCTAAGCTAAACAAGTCTGACTCCTATGAAATCTAACCTAACGAAAAGGTGAACTTTTACCTAATCCGGTAGTTTCAATCGGAATTATGATAAATTCTGTCAGCAATTCATATGTCTACAGGTCTATAGTTACAGTTCTTATTTCTTGTGTCGTTCAAATGCTGTATAATACTAAAACCCCCCAAAACCCCGCTAAAATCATTCTAGCTATAAACCCCACCAAGTCCATTAGTTACTTCGGAGACTTAAATCATAAAGTTCTATTCAAAATTGTCCTCGCGGTGAACCTGTTGACGACAGGCAATGATAACCTAGAAAATTACGGGATCGATGCACACAAAACGTGTAGGTATTCCTGGCTAATATTATCCACTTATCCGTCATGGCAGGCGAATATTGTCTGGCGGCACGGCAGCGCGTGATATACGGCATACATACGCAGAAGGAATCTTGTACAACGTTCAGAGCAATACCCACTGGAATGACACTGCATTCTATTTATACCCAATGGTTAGATTAATTGATCAAGACAAAATTAATCAAATATTTTATACTGTATAATTGCCGATAGTGTTTTGCTCCAATACTTAATCGGAAATAATACGTGTAATTTTCAAGTAATTGTTATATATATTACTTAAGAGGAATAGTCTACAGTTAAGGGTTAACCCTGATGTGAAAATATGACGATTACAAGATATTCTCAATGGATGTATTTAAGTTATTTACTCTCCAATTTGCGCGTCTGATGCTTCGATTAGTCCTTCTATCGCGGCTTCACAATGTGCTCCAGCGTGATAGGTGCTGCCGACAGCCAAGCGACAGGACGAAAACTCGATATTTCATAGTATAGTTCAATTATATCTCCACCGTCGACTATCTCGTAGATCCTGAATAATCCGCCATTTGATGCGGTGCGTGCGCTGTATCATGTCACGTCTGCATCGTGTCTGAATGACAAGTCTCGGCTTTGTGGTTGGCATAATTTGGTATTAAGTCTCGTATCGATATTCGCAGACTTTGTAATAATTAATTTTCTCAATATGTGGTTCTGGTTCACATCAAGTGAAAAGAAATTTTCTCGCCACGATGCCTTGTAATACCATAGCCGCACGGAGACGCGCTTTGATATTTCACTTAATGGTTTACCGCAGAGTTTTCGCTCTTTTATCTCAACAATAATGTTAGGTCGTTGTGCCCAAATTCTATATCCTCAATATGACCGTATGGTAGGCGGGCTGTCGGTAAAGCAGACGTCTATCTACTGTCTGTCTGCCGAAGATTTGTGCACGCTCCACATTTAGCGTATAATGAAGGGGCATCAGATCGACATGTGGCTAAATGCTTGACTTGCAGTCGAAAGGTCACAGGCCCGAATCGAACAGTTGATTGACCTGTGGTGATCGAAAGCATTTCATATATTCCCTGAATTAAGCCCGTCTCTAAACTGAGCGCGCGCTCAGTAGGACCCTATACAGATGATACATGAGTGTCGGAGGCATTGCATCTACTACAAAACTCCGCTACAAATATTCATTGCAAATAACATTTGAGAGCCTTTATTCTCGAAAAAAGAACAGAAATTCGTTAGAGAATAATTTAATAACTACGGGAGATATCAACTTTATAAAATCTTTACAAAGTATTGTGTTTTTTCCCAATAGTATCACATTCAAAGCCCGCACCGTGTTTCTTGTTATATAACAGAATTTTCAAGCACAAATGTATTCAGATTTGAGCTTTCAAAAGAATAAAAAAATTAATGAACAAATAAACAATGCTCCTTTAAATTGAATGTAAATAATAAGAGAAACAGTATAAGTTTAACAATTCAAAAAAAAAATAACTAAAACAACGAAATATGAGGCTTCGTTACTCAACACTTGCAGACTAGCATCGTCATTTAATTTTGACAAAAAAAAACCTGAGCTCATTCCGGGAATACTTTGTTTCGTAAAAAACCCGAGTGGTTCACCTTTGATGCATATTCTCAAATTTAGTGTCATTTAATTTAGTTACGGTATTGAGAATGTTTTCAATAAAAATAACGAAGTGAAAATTGTCAAACGAGTATCAAGATACAGCTTTGTGATATGATTAAAAGTGGCATTGTTAGTTCCAATTATTTTTCAAACACTCCTTACATTATTGAACAGCCTGTACCAAAATCATTCTGCTTTTTGTATGTACAGGACAAAATATCTAAGTTTTCACATTTTTATTATGGCAACTATTAATGTACAGCATTTGAAATGAAATGAAATGAAATATATTTGATTCAAAGTGCACTATTAGCAACGCTGTCTAACACACTTTACATCAATAAAGAATACACATTAAAAATTAACATAGCATTGACCACAAATCAGTTTCAATCAACCTCATTGACCACAAACCAGTCTCAATCAACCTCATTGACCACAAACCAGTCTCAATCAACATTGCGACCACAAACCAGTCTCAATTGCCATAGTGTTAAAAAACCTGTCAGTAGCAATGATAAGATCTAAATTTGTAATGCCATTTCGACATCTAACTAAAATTGCTACAGCGTATATGTAGTTTGTAGATGTGCATTAAGTGCTGTGCTGACCTCTGAAGCAATTTTGCTGCTGTCACAAACGAGACTCCCCTCAACTAGCATGTGGTACACCGTACCATCCTGGTCAGTGAATATAAAGTGTTCCTTATTCGGGGATTTCTGTTGACCTCTATCATCGCTGAAATTCAATTCAAAACATCCCAAAAAATTTTCGAGAAGGTGAAATTTGACTATGGATTTCCTAGGAAATACAACTCGTTTGGTAAAATTAATACATTTTACATCCATTATTATAGAGTCACATCCCGGTTCAATACTGTTAGATCTGGCACTGATGGCTGCAATTCCTGTCCACTGCCCCATCTGCCTCCTACACTGTCTGGCCACTACACTATTTGGCTGCAGCAGTAATTAGCTGCTCCAGTATCCAACTGCTACACCACCCGGCTACTACACTATCCAACTGCTACACTAAGCGGCTACCACACTATCCAACTGCTACACTAACCGGCTACCACACTATCCAACTGCTACACTAACCGGCTACCACACTATCCAACTGCTACCCTACCTGACTACTACACTATCCAACTGCTACACTAGCCGCCTACCACACTATCCAACTGATACACTATCTGGCTACCACACTATCCAACTGCTACACTACCCGGCTACTACACTATCCAACTGCTACACTAACTGCCTACCAAACTATCCAACTGATACACCATCCGGCTACCACACTACTCAGCTACCACAGTACACTACTCAGCTACCACAGTACACTACTCAGCTACCACAGTACACTACTCAGCTACCACAGTACACTACTCAGCTA
>WURV02164251.1:0-15167 GCA_011762755.2 Epimenia babai
CGCAATACAGTTACAATTCGCAGTACAGTGAGAACTTGCAGTACAGTTAGAACTCGCATCTAAATTTACGTTGTGTGAAAATTCCGGAATAAAAATATACGAAGAAACAAAGAAGTGGTGTCGAAGTTAAATTCCTTTATTTTTCACCTATCGTTTCCCGTGCCCGGCTACATTCACCCTAACCCAGACACCTTTACATTCTAGCGCTTCTGGAAGGTCATTCATGAATAATGAGAATAGGGTCGGAGAGGTGAGCTCTCCTTGCGTCACCCCAAGATTACATTTAAAATTATCAGAGTATTCACCGTTTGACCAAACGCAGGATTGGATACCAGTATATGCAGATCTCAATACTTTTACTACCTGTATATCCAGACCAATGTCTATTAATTAAGGCCACAAAATATCTCTGTTGACATAATCAAATGCCTCGGTGAAGTCGACAAAATAATTACGTTTTCTGTTCAGTGAAAGGTCGACTTACAATGCCAATATAGTCTCCGTGGTATCTCTGAAGCCAAACTGTGCTACGGAAAGTAGATGGTTGCATTCTAAGCAGTTGGTAATACGCAAGTTGATAAGTGTAAATAATTTGGCTAATGACACACGTATAGTGTTATTCCTCGATAATTATCAGGTACTGACAGTGAACCGCTCTTATGTATAGCAATGACAATGCCTTTTTTGCATTCATTAGGGAATATGCCTGTAGATAATATTCCATTAAAACATGAATAATAAATTAATTAACGATGCGATCCACCCCTGGCGCTTTGTTACGTTTCAATAATTTAATAGCATATTCGACCTCACAGATTGTCGTAGGTTGTGAAAGAGGATGCATTGTAGGGGATGTCGGTCCATACACCGTACACTCCATTAGTTTAGTAGACACTTCTCCCTCGGCAATCCTGGTACTAGGTTTTATCAATTATGGGCAAGTCATCGGGGTTCGATACTCTGTTAAAGTAATATAAAATTCTGCTGCCGAAAATTAAGTATAGTTACTTTTATGGTAATTTTCCTTAAGGTATTTCGGGAATTCTGTCTTGTTTTTTCTGCTAAGCTTGTGCAATTTTGAAATCTTTGATTTTTCTATTTGTAAATTTTATTTCTGCATGTTTTTCTGTATATATTCCTCTTATTTATAAGGCCCTGTTTGTAATACGACGTATTGTCTGTTTTGAGGTTTTGTTTGGCTTTCACAAATCGATCTTTTCGCTTTTAGCATTCACTATCATACCAGGATTTGTGCATAATACTTTTATTTGGGCTTTTTTTCGGAGTTGGTTCGCAATAAAAACAATTCGCTGAATAAAGGATAGCACCATTGATGTGGGCGATACGTTCATCAACTGATGATTGTGTAATGCTACCATCCGTCTCTCTGGCCCTGACACTAGCGAGGTTTGCAAGAAGTTTCTTTTCGGAAACTTTTAGCTGAGACACATAGTTACACACAAAATTGTCATCCCACCTGTAAAGTATACGTGACACAATGGCTGACTGTGGTTGATGTATAATATCATGAGTGAGCGATATACGGATGGTGAGTCTGAGTGATGAATGGATGCGTAGAGCCTCGTGAGCACAAACGCTAAAATTGGCCATCTGACAGAAGAAAGATTCGTTGACTAACATGTAGTCAACTGTTGATTGCCCATTATAGGAGTGGCATGTGAATTGTTCCAGACCCAAGTCGTCACCCACTCTCCCATTTATAATACGTAAGCCGCTTGCTTTACACAGATCCAATAATCTACTACCAGTGATTAAGATATACATCTCTATTTGCCCAAGGTGGTAGATTTGAGCCACAATCAAAGTTATCGGGTGAAGGCAGATAAAATAAGCCACTGTCATCATCATATTCAATATAGTCGGCATTATATTTTGTCTTAGCATTGAAATCCCCCACAATAATTATGTTACCTAAATCCTTGTATCGTATAAAATCCTCCTGAATACAGTTAAATGTCTCAATAGACAAGTCATTATGCGACGATGCGCTAGGTGAGATGTATGCGGCGCATAGATACCATTCACGCAGTGCGCCAATAGGCTGACCGTCAATTTCAATCCAAATATAGTCATCGTTATCATTTCTAATTAATTGAATATTTTTATCCAAATATAACTTTATAGTATATGACAACACCGCCACTGTCTCGCCGGCAGCGGGCACGCCGTTCTCTATTAGCGGCTACATACGCGTACCCGGGAACATCTAGTATTGGTGACGCATTTGACGCACACAAAAAACATCGTTCGATAATAGAAGGTTGTGGAAGTCAGGGACTTAAAGTTTCCAAGCTTGCGAGCCGTCAATAGTAATGTGACCAATCGAAAGCAGTCCCGGGATGTACCCTTATCGATAGAAGTTCACTGGTTCGACAAATTTCGGAACTTGACCGTCTACTAATAATCGGGCAGGGTAAATGATGGTGGCATTCCTCTGCCTGCCTTTCGCCTCCCTCAGTGCCTCTGTTATCGTCGCGCCTGTCTGACGAATTTCATTCGGGAAGTCGTGCAAACTTTTACCGCTATTTCTCAGACGCGAGCCCTTCGACTTAACGAATAATTTTTCTTGAACTCAACGAAGCTTGCAATTACAGGGTGCGATCGTTCATTCCTTCGACCAAGGCGATGAACTCTGTGAAACTTCACATCGCTCACTTCGGCAGACGTCATCTCTAGTGATGCCAGCGTAAACTCTCGTAACTTCGACTCATTCTCATCACGTGTCTCCGGTATCCCGTTCACAATGACGTTGAGTCGCCGGGAACGCGCTCCCTGATCTATTACGCGACGCTTTAATGGCTTGTTCTCTTCTATAACATCATTGCTAACGCGCTGCAATGTTTCGATCTTCTCTCCGAGCTCACTCCCTTCCTGGTTACGAACCGTATTCTGTTGCTGAAGTTCGCCAATAATAGAGTCTTGTTGTGCGAGGCGATCATTTATAAGCTTCTCATACTTTAACTCTGAAGCATTCATGCGATCACACAGCGTACGGAACTGTATAGCGACATCAAGCCGCAAATGGGAAAAGTGTTCTTTCATGACAGTTAGAATGTAATCTTCATCCTCCGCTGAATCACTACTCCCTGGACGAGTGCGTATAAACGATTTCAACGTAACGACTGGCGAATCATTAAGCGTTGGATTTGGATTTAATTCTTGGGTCAAGGGTTGCATTTCGTTATGAGTATTGTTTTCAACGGCCTCCATAACTTCCGTTAGCTTCCGAGTGTACACTAAAGTCCTCTCGTGGCTCCGATCATTTCATCGAGTTTTATGTTAAGAATTTTTATCGGCGAAAAGCAGTTATATTCATTAAAATATTCAGACAGAAACTGTCGAATCCTGCGTAGACAGGTATAATATTGAAAGTAACCGCCACAAATCAGGAATCGCTGATGTAATAACGTTATAATCGCAATAATGCAGTATTGACATTTGAAAACCTGTTGAGTGCTTGTGAGGTATCAGTCACTTATAAGGTTCTTGTGGATAACAGTACGAGAAAGACACGGCCTTGGTAGTCTCCGGCAAAGTTCCGATAACAATAGACCTCGGATAAATGGTATGGTAGCAAGAGAAATATATATATATAGGGGGGCTTAAATATAATATAATACTACACCCCTAATCGCTTATCAAGTCTACTTTATTGCTATTTGTGGTAAAGCTGTATTTAATTCTCTGACAGAGTTATCAAAACGTGTTCCACACATATACAGCAAGAGCTATCTACGAAAACTACATAAAAATATATGCCAAATACCTCAGTATACAAACTGCCTCGGTCTTTTGACTTATTAAGGCGAACTAATAATAGAAAAGTAGTTCAATTACACTTTGAAGTCAGAGCTAGAAAGATATCTCCTTCCTCGCGGCCATGACACCTGAAAACGGTATTGCCCCTTGTTTCACAACAATATGTGAGGTACGGTAAGATGAGTCAGCAGAGAAGGGTACGTAAGGCTGATTGATCAATTAATTTTCTGACATAGTGTAAGATGAAAATGCTTTTAGATATTTTATTTTTAACGTTTGTTATTTGTTCTTCTCAGCTTAATGAATGATTAATGTACACGCCTAGAAAATTTGTAGAGAAAACATGTTTAATTACATAATTGTTAATAGAAATGGGTGAGACTTGATAGTGATTTTTTTTATTACTAAAAATTATAGTTTGTCTTGCTCACATTAAGCAATAGTTTAACCTTGAATCATGCATCTAATTTGACCAACTTATTTGCAACACTCCTACATAAGTCATTTATATTAGAGCATTTTTGAAATATATTGGTGTTATCAGCAAAAAATATAAATTTTGATATTTCGGATATGTTAAATAAATCATTTATAAATAAAATAAATAGGGTTGGCCCCAGTATAGATCCTTGGGGCACTCCCAACTCACCTGACAAGTGTGAGATGCTACATTGTTATAGGTCACATATTGTTATGTGGTCATGTGGTTATCTAAGTGATCAGTAATATTATTTATTGAGACTCCACTACTGATTACGTAGTTGCATTCGCTTGTGAAAATATTATCAATAAGAGTGCTAAAATGTGATGTAATCCTTGTTGGTTTTGTTATGAGGGGATGTAGGCCGTGGCTGTACATAAGGTCTATAAATTGAGTAGTGTCTGGATTCTTATCATTTGAAAGGTTAATAATAAAATCACCACACAAATATATATTTTTGCTCTTAAATGAATCTAATAATTTTTCCAACTCGGTGTTAAATATATCAAGGCTTGTGTTCGGCGGTCTATATATGCTACTGATTGTGAGTTGCTTAGCGTTGTTTATTTGAACATTAACCGAGATAATGTCATAAGTGTTTTTTCGTGAGAAGCTTAAAGGGTTAATTTTGCGTTGTTTTATGTTTTCTTGAAGTATAGATGAATTTTTCATCTCGGTTACGATAATTTATCATACAGTTGTAGAGCCCATCTTGCAAGTCGAGTGGCTGCCATGGCTGGTGTTTCTTTACTTGGCGCGCACTTTGCGACCAGAGGTTTGTGATCCGTCACGATGAAGTGTCTCCAGTACAGGTGGTACTGGTAGAACTTCTTCAGCCCGTATATGATCGCCAGAGCCTCTTTTTGGATCTGACTGTAGTTTCGTTGAGCCTTTGTGAGCGTCTTGGATGCATTGGCGAGTACGGCGCCATTGAAGAGTACGGCGCCAACCCCGACGTTAGATGCATCGCATGAAATGCCCAACGGTAGTTGCGGATCGTAGTGTACCAGCACATTATTTGTGGCTAATGCCTTTTACAGACTTGTGAAGGCTTGATCTTGCTGTGGACCCCAAGACCAAGGTGTGGCGTTTTTCAGCAGGCGGTACAATGGCTCTGAAAGTAAAGCATGATTATGCCAAAATTTTGAATAGAATTGCACGGACCCGAGGAAGGCTCGTAGGCTCGACACGTCGGTGAGTCTGGCATTTGTAACACCGCTTCTGCTTTCTTGCTTTTAGTGATTCCTTCTTTGAATATCACGTGACCGAGATATTCGACTTTTTCTTGGGCGAATTTGCATTTTTGTAGTCTGCAGCGAAGAGTTTTGTCTTGTAGTCTTTGTAGTAGACTTCGGTTTTGCCACTGACGAGTATGTCATCGAGGTAGACTGCTACTCCCGGTAGATCCATCGTCAAACTGTCCATTATTTCTCGGAAATAACCCGGAGACGACTTCGTGCCGAATGTAAGGCTTTTCTGTAACAAGACCCTTTTGTTTGTACTGAGAGCGAGTTTCTTTTGACTCTCCGGTCCGAGTGATATTTGGTTGTAAGCATCGGCTAGGTCGATCCTGGTGAAGCAGAAACCACCGCCCAGTTTTCGTAGTAAGTCTTCTGGTTGCGGCATCGGATGTCGGTGCATCTCGAGCTCATTTATTGTACAGGAGTAATCACTGCAAACGCGTAGTTTCAGTTTCTGATCTCCTTGAGCAGGTTTTTGTACGGCCACTACTGGTGTACCGTATTCATTGAATTGTACAGCGTCCCAAACGCCTTTTTCTATGCCGTCTTGGTATGCCTTATTCAAATTCTCGGTAATTGCGAGTGACACTGTTCTCGCTTTTCTGAATACTGGAGTTGCGTTTTCTTTGAACTTTAATTCCAGTTGAAACTTTTTGAGACAACCTAATTCATCTTTAAAGACGTCTGAAAGGTCTTTTCATAACTGTTTGCACATCGATTTGAGATTTGTATTAATTTTCTTGACGCTGTCACCACTTGAATTTGCGTACAAGATTTTGTCAAGTGAGATTTCCAGATTGAAAATGGCTTCTCTGCCTAGTAGGTTCAAGCCTTTAATGCTTGTTACTGTAGATTGTAATATTGCTGACTTGCCAGCATTTTGTTGTCTCTTTCTGCTGTGAAACTTCCCGTTACTGTTAGTTTGTGTTTACTTGCCGATTCGTACTGTGCAGTGCACTTTGACAGCGGCGGAGATCCGAGTTTCTTCCACACTTCCGTGGAGACGAAGTTGCCCGTGCTTGCCGTGTCCAGTTCCATTACTTGACTGTCACCGGATATTTCCACTGGGACTGTAAGTTTGTCTCTCGCTGACTTGCCTTGTAGAATTGCTTGGACGACTCCTCACTTTGTAATTTTCTTGCAGGTTTTTGCCGTTTTATTCAAGCATGCCGGTTTGATGTGTCCTATTTTTACACAATTCAAACACGTCGCATTTTCCATTCGGCAGTCTGGTGCTTTGTGGCCTTGTTTGCCACATCTGTAGCAACTTTGTGGTGTATATCCACTTGGTTTATTTTTGACGAAATTCGCCTTTGCAGTTGGTTGCTGAGTGTTATTTTTATTTGTTTTTTTTTGCGATTTTCTGTACTTCCGAGGCATGTCCGCGGATAGTTTCATTTACTGCAATTGCGCTGTCTTCGATTTCCTGTGCTTTCTTTACCAAGTTTGCGAAGTTACTTGTGTCGTCCATCTCATGGAATATGGCTTAAAGTACTGCTCCATTTTTAACGCAGCAAATGAATTTAGTTTTCAGTGCATTGTCCAATGGATTAATGATTGCAGAGAAATCGCATTTTAATGCCTCGAAGCAAATTCTGTTTTCCAATTGTTTGATAGACTCACCCGATTTTTGGCTAAGATCCGACCAGAATTTGTGTCGTTCTCGCATTACGTACTTGGCACTGCTGAACTGTATATCCATGAATGTGACGATTTCATCCATGATAAGATCGTTGATGTCTTTTTTATTTTTCTGTTCAGTGTTTTCAGCATATTGTAGATTTCCGGTGACTGACTTGTCAATAAGTGTTGAGCTCGCCGACTCTCAGGTATAGCCTACTATTAGCATTGGAGTGTGTTAAAAATCTGCTGTAATAGTCTTTCCAGAGTTCGTTGTCGGTGTTGAAAATTTTCAAATTTTGATGCTGCCGTGTAGGTTGTTGTTAAAGTTTTCTGAGTCAGCTCCTCTATTTTCTGTAGCAGAGCTGCCTTTTCATCAGCATTTCGCTGTTTTTCTTCCGCATTTCGCTGTTCCATGACTTCTTGACGTTTTTCCATGGCAGTTTTTTCTTCGGCGTTTCGCTTTTGCAAAGCTTCCATTTGTTGTTCATGTTGCTCCTGCAACCTCTGGATAATTGACTTTGTCTTCTGCCATTGTTGTCAGTATTTACCGGTATTCGAATCTCGATGGACGATATCAGTGGAGAACGTTTTGACTTGAACGACAAATACGCTACGAATGTCCACGGTACCGATACACACGATTAATTTACAGTTCGAAATAGCCGCGACGCCAATTATGTTATGGTTTTAATTTCTTATGTTGAATTGAAACTAACACAAAAATTTATGGAACAAGTACGATTCGGTGTGAGTATTCTATCTTTAATTTTAATTACAAAGTAATAACAATCTCAGCCTATTAATAACACTCCAACACTAGCAGTTATTAAACGGTCACACGTAATCGGAACCTAATCAATACAGCTTATTCTATCGTCTAAATCACGATGTTAACTTTACGACTTGTATGATAATAGGATCATAGAAATTTGAGACACCGGCTTTTTATAAGCTACGGGACAGACTCTCTCGAAATAGAATATTCGATATGACGCAATAGTTAGAGTAAACAAAATCGAGCCAATCAATGTTATTGTGGGCGTGGCGCGACGTGATTGACACGTTCGCGTACACTCGAAAGGATTCTTCGTTTGGGACGAGAATATTCCTAACCGGTTAAATCACGTATGTTACAATCGGTACTGCAGACGGGCAGATGGAGAATTGATACACTAACATCTTCGCAATAAATGGGCTCGATGCAATATTCACGGCCTTTAATCGTAATGGAGTCCAACTTATCACTCAATTTCTGGTCGATAAATGTCACTTCATATCGTATTGCACCCGACTGCACGCATGCGATCACCGCGGGCAGCCCAAGTTCGTGCTGGATGGCTTCCTGAGTGGCACTCACACTGATTCGCCTGGTGTCACCAACATTTACAACAATGGTGGCTTCCAAAGCATACGAGAATGTAGATTTATTTAACTGTTTTTTTTCACGGGTAACGCTAGAATAAAGCTCCCATTCATCAGTCATGGCACACCGCGGTTAACAGAGAAAAAGGTTGGAGCTTTCCTAAAAGTTGTACACAAAACGGTATACGAACGAATAATTCAAATAATATAAAAATAATATTAATTTGAATAACACTTATATTGTTTTCTCAAATTATTGAATCAAAATGACTACATCTCGAAAAAAATATTTACTGTATTAAAAGACCAACAAACGTCAATTTATGCGGAACACAAGAATTGAAACTCTAGAGAAATGCGTTTAACGCCACTAGAGCCGTTCCCCACTGAGCTATAGAGAGACGACTGCTTTACCGACTGAGCTAACCGACTGCTCTAACCACTATGCCAGCTGTCCCCTATCTGTGATCTTGCTGTATACGCCTATTTTATTTTCGATTCATTCATGGTATACAGAGTTCGATTTTGAACCGCATTCATTGTGGTTCTAGTTGATCATAGTAACCATAAATTTGTCAAGTGTCTTTGAAGGCCATGTGCTAAAAGAGCCCTATAAATAAATACAATTTCATTTCAATTACATTTCATTTTATTAAGATTGGCCAAATAAAAGAATTTGCCATTTTTAACTAGCCTTCTTCACATACTGTGTCAATAATTGTAGCGAATTTTTAGCAGTTACTTCATTACTCATCACTTATTCAGGTTGTGTTTTTCAGGGGGAAGCCGTGCATGGTGTGGAGAAAAGGCTAACCCACCTGGATTCTTTGCTCAGATTGGTCTAGATGCCGATGCATTCCAAGGCATTCCAATTTTGGAGAACCAACAAATTAGTCTACAATCACAGGTTTTCTTTTTTTTCTTAGAAGATCGCCTGGCCAATCTTCCAGCTTTATCAGCTAGCATCAACTTTGAGGATATGAAGACACTTGTGAACCAATTAAATACACATGTCACTTCCATTTCTCGCATTTTGGCTGACTCATTGAGATTGATTGCCAAGGTATCTGAATTGATAAAAAGTGCGTATACAAAACTGCGAGATAATATCGCCAGCTTGAAAAAAACATGCAAAAAAATAGTTGAAGAGTTGATTTCTCCTATCTTGTCTTTTTCATTATCAAGTTTTTCTAATGATGTCATTATTCTAGATCAAACATTCCAAAATGTAAAAGATACATTTGTGGAGCTCAGAGACAATGCTCTTACAACTTTTGAAAGTTCTTTAAACGAAATGATACGCAATATTAAAAGGGAAATGAAATATTTAGAAAAAAATCTCGAGCAGCTAACTAATACACTAAGAAACAGAGTGTTACATTTTGTCAACGGAAAATACAGCTTTGGTCTTAGACTCTCTCTTGGGATTGAATTCATAGGATTGCCTTTTCCAAAAGCGGAGGCTGAGATCGTATACTCCACTCATCAAATTGCAAAATGTCATCCATCTCCGTTTGTGTTTGAACACCTTCAAGGTATAAAGTCTTTCAGTATTTTTGCAATGTTCACTAAAAATCAGGCTGTACTCGGATTTTTTTATCTTTCCAAAGGTTTTGGTGCAGAAATAGCATTCTCTACTGAGAAATTTGAGTGGAGGCTTGGATTCCATGCCAAAATGACGTTTTTAGGACTCAAAGCAACATCTGCTGTGTATTTAACCAAGGAAATGATCACCACACGAGTAGAAGGTAGTATATACGGTGTTACAGCAGCAGTTGTAAAAGCTACGAGACGATGGTACGTCAAAGGGAAGAGACAAGTCCCATCGGGTGTTGGCATGGCAGTGAAAGTTACTATATTAAATGACATGAATTTGAAAAATACGATCAGCCACACCATCGAAAATTTGGGAAATTCGGCTGTAACTCGTATAGACCAAGCATTAGGATTATTGACCTCTGCACAGGAATATTTAACACAACTGCAGGTATGGCTCAGACATAAAAAAGCTGCATTTGACGATGCAAAGCGTCACTGGGGAAGGGCAATAAAGAAGTTGGACATTGCGAGGGTGGAGCTAAACAAATTTACGTCATCTTTGAGAAAATTATCAAGTGTGTTAAGAGAAGCTGAGATAAACGTAGATCGCCTGTGTACAATAAAAGTATGTAAGAAATTGTGTGTAACTATCTCCAAGTGTGGACTGTGTGGTGGATTGAGAAGGTGCTGTAAGTCATTTTGTTCGAGAATGATCCCTGACTCACAATGTTCTGTAATAAATGATCTTTGTTCCATGTTACGAAAAATAACTTTTGTTGTACTCAAGGAAGCTCAAGCAAGGAAAAAGGCTGCCATGCTTGATTTTGATGCAGCCAAAATTCATGTAAACATAGCTCAATTCACTGTTTATAAGTCCGCTATAATACTTGATGCTGCAACGTTGGCACAGACTGCTGTTGAGAAATCTATTGATCTTGCAAACTTACGTATAGAACACTTGAAAAGCAAGTCAGAAGTTCTTAGAATTTCGCTAAGGACTGCTTTGGAAGGTCAAAGATTTTATGTTAATAATGCCCCATCAGATGTTGTGAATGTAAAAAACTGTGGGTTTGAAGATGAAGTCAGTACAAACAGCTTCGAGTTTTCAGTTCATTGCGAAATAAATCTCTTCAATGGAGGTTGGAAGAGTAATAGCTTTAAAGTTAACTTCAAGAGTCTTACTTTTAGCATCTGGAATGCTGCGAAAACTATCGTGAATTCTGCATATCAAAGTATCTATGAGGAAAGTAAACGACATAAAAGTGGTGGTAATATGTCAATAGAGGAGACGTTCACTCGACTATGTGAAACATATCGACAGATAGTCAGCTTCCTCCGTAAGGCCATCACAGAATTGTTCGAAGTTGCCACAGAAACCGCAAATTTGTCAAGCCAACATGCGAGTAGCACTGTATCTAATGAAGAAACTGAAGATCCAGAATCCGATGATATCAGTGTCTCAGAGGCGCAAAAATACAGGATTACAAAGGAACAGATTGTCGATATTCTCAAAAATGCCTCGATGACAAAGGAAATGAAAGAGGTAATATTTTAAACAGTTTATAATAATAATAATAGTGATAAAGGTTTATTTAGAGCGCCAATTTATCCCTTAGTCAAATTTTTGTGTTCAAATATTTATATCCATCAATTTTCTTTTCTTGACGAATTTCGTAAATGTTTCGTGAATTTTCGTATTGTTTCGCATTTTTTTCGCATTAAATTATTTGAAAAATATATTAAATACTTCCCAAAAAATTCATTTGGAAAATATATATACTATTCAAAACTTTTTAAGGATCACCCATATAATATACGATAATACACTAAAATATTATGCATAATACATTATGAACACCAATGTAATTAATTTACTAAAGAGCTTGGGTCTTGTTTATGAGTACAGTTTCACATGTTGTCTCATACACAAAAAGCAGCATTCTCCTGCACCTTCGCTCAGTTTGTAAATTCGACTTGGACTGTGCACACTGAATCTCTAACATTTGAGGTAGTGTTTTAGTGGCTGTTATGTGTACCTCTATCTACCGGAATACCTTAAAAACAAAATCGTCGCCATTTGACGTCAGAAGATCTGCATAGAGGGATAGGCATGATCGAGGGTGGCATGTCCCAGCAACATGTGACTCAGGATTTGTCACAAAGTAGCACAAATTTCTATCAAGCTACCAGTACAGCCAACAGATGACATGGTATGGAATGCCACAGAGTTACAACCTGCGCACAGGGCCGATACTTCACCTTGTCCGCTGTAAAACACAGCACGTTTGCAGCTACAATCTTGCAGTGATGAGACCTGAAAGATGTATTTGGAGTTCGGGTATCCACCCAAACCATCAGGCATAGGCTCCATGAATCAGGATTGAGGGCGACTAGCTATAGGTATCGCACTCACTCCACAGCACAGACAACATCGATATGACTGGTGTCGAGAACATGTCACTTGGACCCAAGCCTATTAGAGTACTGTAATCTGCACAGATGAGTCCAGATTCTCTCTAGACTTATCTGATGGTCGTGATTGGGCATGGAGAAGGCAGAATTAGCGATATTCCGATGCTACAGTTGATGAACATGACTCTGTCATGGTCTAGACTCGTATCACTACCACGCGTCGTACAGATCTCCATGCCATTGAAAACGGCGCGCTAACTGGTGTCAGATACCTTGACGTGTTTGTGAGGCCATTGGCTGTTAATATTGGTCCAGACTTTGTTCTGATGGATGGTGATGCTCGTCCTCATCGTCCCATCATCATGAATGAGTACTTTAGTGATGAGGAATCAACAGAATAGAATGGCCAGCTCGCTTGCCTTATCTGAATCCCATTGAGCAAGCATGGGACATGCTGCAGGCTGCCATATGTGCCCTCAGTGGCATACTGCAACAGCTCAGGGATGCAGTATTGGACTCATGGACCAATATCCCACAATAGAACATGCGTGGCCAAGTCGAAAGCATGCACGGAAGATGTCAAGGAGTAATTGATGGCAGTGGAGGTCACACATGCTACTAATTCATGTTTTGTGAAAGATAAACACAATGTTTCTTTGTTTTTTCTGGAATTTTAAGTGTTTTAAATCCCTGACATTTTGTGGAAAAACAACATGTCGGCATTATTTTGAAAATTTGTTAATTCAATTTTTGTCTCACTCGATACACCTAGTGATGAAAGAGTTATACCATACCTTTATTAGCTCACCTGAGCTTATGCTCGGTGAGCTTTTCTGATCGGAGTTCGTCTGTCGTCCGTCCGTCCGATGTTAACATTTTCTTAAAAAATCTTCTCTAGAACCGCTTATCGAAGAGCTCTGCCATTTGGCAGATATTGCCCTAGGCATGGTCTCTTCTAGATTTGTTCATGGTATCGTCATCGCAGCTGGGGGAAGTAACTTTTGCCGATGTTTGTATCTTTTTCTTGAAAAATCTTCTCAAGAACAGCATAAGAGGTTCACACAGACCTGTATTTTCCCGTTTCAGTGTCATGGGTAGTGGGTACGTTTAGTGGATATTGTCGGGTCTCTTTGGCCTCTGGTTGTTTCAGTATCATAATGAGTATTGTCAGGTCTCTTTAGCCTCTTGTTTTTGATGTCACGCAGTCAAGATGGCCTGATTGGCCTTTTGTTCTGTCTTTTTTTTCTCTTTTGCCTCTTGTTTGTCAATAGTCGCCTCTCATACAACTTAAATAATCATCCACCTTGTATAGGAAAGGCATCGTTAACCAATACGACAACCTTTCGAACATAAAATCCTCGTAATTGTTTTTCTCTGCCATGGAAGGCTGCTATTTACCTGGATAACTTGGTTTTGTATTAGAAAACTCAATAAGGGAAATGCGGGAGTATTAGGTTGATTATTGGTTCGATAGTTTAGAATAACGGCTATACGCACCTTAGTAAGAAACGTGATGATGGTCGATGATTTCGAATATAGCGAAACGCATTAAATATTCACAAATCTATTATACTTTGGGGTAGGCTACTCCTTAATTGTAAAACTCGAAAAAAAACTCGGTAACTAAATCAAAAGAATCCACTTGCAATAGAAAAACTACTAATGATAGATATGTCATAGCTAATGAATTCAACAATTTTTTCTCGAATATCGGACCAAGCTAAGCTAATAAAATTTCGATCAACACTAACATTTCTTGGAATGAGTACCTGGATGAGCCAAATGCTAATTCTATGTTCTTTGATCCAGTATTCGAAAGTGAAATACATGATGTTATACAGAATTGTCAAAATAAGATATCTCTTGATTGTAATAATTTAAGTATGTTTATTGTCAACTCTATTGCTGAAATAATTACTGTACCATTGTGTTATATTTTTAATTTATCTTTTCAATGTGGAGTTGTACAAGATGACCTGAAAATTGTGAAAATTGTAAGACTGTCCAATTCGGGAGACCCGAATGAATGAAATCATCCACTATAGACCGGTCTCACTTTTGCCACAATTCACAAAATTTATTGAAAAACTTTTCAGCAATCGTTTGATGAATTTTCTAAACATGCATAATATTTTATTTAAGGGACAGTATGTGTTTAGATAATCACACTCGACAGCCTTTTTAGTATTTTTATCGACCTTAAAAAAGCATTCGATACAATTGAACACAGTATAGTGATTAGTAAACTGCATCATTATGGCATAAGGGTCACTCTCTTAGATCTGTAATTATCTTAGCAACCGAAAACAATTTGTGTCATTTCAAAGATGTCGTGTGTGGTGTGCCCCAAGGCTCAATTCTAGGACCAATATTATTCATTTTCTATGTTAACGACATATGTAATGTTTCTAATGTTCTACATTGCCTTTTGTTCGCCGATGATACAAGTCTGTTTTTTTTTCGGGTGACCCATGTGAGGAAATAAGTCATATAGTTAGTAATGAGCTTAAAAGGTTAAGTGAATGGTTCCAAGTAAAAAACTTTCTTTAAATGTGGATAAAACTGATTTCATTCTTTTTGGACGTAAAAAGAGACAGAATGAGGTAAAACTAAACATCAACAATGTTACTATTGAACAAGTACAGTTTACTCAATATCTAGGTGTAATTGTAGATGAAAAATTATCCTGGGAATATCATTTGAAATATTTAGGAAATAAAATCTCTCGT
>WURV02164262.1:0-15166 GCA_011762755.2 Epimenia babai
TATATATAGAGAGAGAGAGAGAGAGAGAGAGAATTTAATGTATAGTGTATAGTATCTGTGCACAATAGCTACAATCAATATTCATTGCTAACAACATTTGAGAGCCCTTGTTGGCTGATACCTGCGCTCTATAAATGTTGTACTTTAATATTAAATAATAAATATTTTGGCTGTAGAGTTTGAACTTTTTATGAACTATTATAATTTTTCCAAGTTCATGATGAGTCATCTTTGCAGCATGTATAATACCATTTATTTATTTAATACTGGAGGGATGCAACAATATAAACTCCATTTACAGTAGTTGATGAAAAGTCCGTTTTATGAAGGCCAATGAACTACGAGTTATTAATTTTGACAAATATCTCTATAATTCATATTGCCAGCTATCAATGATATTTCAGTATCCATTCTTAGGAAATAAATGACCTCCCTCTACTACCAAACAGGGGCATGAAACAGCAAGTCGACGGCATTATTATAGGCTTTCATTTCACACAAAAGATGAGCAAATGATTAAATAGACTTTGATGGAATACAATATCTAAACAATAATAGCCACCTATTTCGAGGACCACATCAGAGTTATACGCCCTTGCTACACTCTCAGATTATCTTGCACACGAGGTCTCACATTATCTCCCCATTAGTCTCGTACTATCGATCAAATCAAATTTTCCCCAATATTATAGAATGTGTCTGAACTTCCTGGGTAAATGACTTCCATGTGATTCATGTCATTGATAAACTTATCTTGTCTACCATAAAGTTATAAATCAGTGATATCTTTGGCACATTTTTGGCAGAATTTGATGGATTAGAAATGACCACAACTATAGTTTTCAACAAGGCAGACAAAAAGACAAAGGGCCAAGAAGCAGCTGACCGACCTCAAGGACCACTTGTGAGTGTGACTCTACTATCGATAGTAAACCCTATAATATATATATATATATCACTATATTATATGGGGTATATATATCACTATGTCTTTTAGTTTATATATATATATATATATATATATCATATAGTTAACTCTATTAACTCTATATTTTTAAATGGTGGAGGAAACTAAAAACTCTAAAATTGGTACAGGCGTGATATCATCCGTAAGGTTAATAAACAAGTGTTTAATGTATTGTATCTGCACTGAATATACATTGATTGTAACCCACATGTGATAGCCTCTATGGGATGATGCCTGTGATCTATAAATGTTTTACTTTAACTCTATATTTCTAAATGGTGGAGGAAACTAAAAACTCTAAAATCGGTACAGGCGTGATATCATCCGTAAGGTTGATAAACAAGCGTTGAACGTATTGTACACATTCATTGTAAATCACTTGACAGCCTTTTAGAAAATTATTTTGACGGACCCAAATACGCCGAGCATTTCATAATGACTCACAAATGAGTGAGCAATTAAGACTTATCAGCTTCAAAATGGAAAAGCCTTATGCCATAACTAACCTGTACATTTTTTACTTACTTGACATGGTTATTAATCAGGTCAGTCTGTATAGGGCCAACAATGGCTCACGCAGCGAACCAAGGGGTCGACCTATACATTCATACATACATACCTGATACAACTTCAACCCTTTATAATGCAGACGGTATTATTTTATTCACAAGGCCATCAATCAGGATGTGAAATTTTTAAGGCTACAGATCCTTTCATCTAGCAAGCGTCACCGCGATAGTAAAATGGTAGTAGGCCATCTTGGTTCTTAATCCATACTCAAACTCAACCAGTTTACTTTTGTTCGTTGCAGGTTGACAGAACCTGTTTACAGTGCGGTCACGAAACAATGACGTTCACCACGAGACAAACGCGATCGGCGGATGAGGGCCAGACTGTATTTTATACTTGCACAGAATGCCTGTGAGTTTTTAGAGCCTGAGTGCTTATGTGCACAGTGCAAACTTCTTCGGTAGGATGTAAGTCTGTACTTCGAGTTCTGATGCACTTCAGTAATATGATTACGAATACAAATACGACTTGTGGCTAATGAATATATACAGGTAGTTCTCGGTTTACGACGGTCGCACCTACGACGTTTCGTGGTTATGACGCACTCCATAAGGAATATAAAATAACATTAAAACGCGTTTCCGTTTTACACTGTTTAGCGTCGTAAGAAACGCAACCGATTGTGAACTAGTTCGTAGCGCGCAGCGGGTGAACACGTTGTGCGGTGGTGCTAAGTGAGGAAGAGGGCATCACTTAGTTTCAGTTTCAGTGTTAGGCAATTTTGATTGTGTTTGGCCATTCTTTCTCTCACGTGTTTTATCGTTTTTGTGAACTTTTTGCCCTTCGTTATGGTTGAAAAACGTAATACTGTACAATACTTTACACTACAGGGCGTTTACTTTATTTATGGTGTTCCGACTTACACTAAATTCTATTTACACCGTCGTGTAAGAACGGATCGACGACGTAAGTCGAGGACTCCCTGTATTTTTAGCTAATTAATATGTATTTATAGATACTGAATATGTATTTATAGATACTGAATATGTATTTATAGATACTGAATATGTATTTATAGATACTGAATGTGTATTTATAGATACTGAATATGTATTTATAGCTAATTAATGTAGATTTGTAGCTATTAATATGTATTTGTGGCTAGGGAATATGTATTTATAGTTATTGAATATGGATTTGTAGTTAATTGATATGGATTTGTAGCTAATGAATATGTATTCACAGCTACTGAATATGTATTTGTAGCTAGTGAACATGAATTTCTAGCCAATGAATGTAACGATAATGGGGGTAGCCAATGTAGTTCTCGAAATAATTGGAGAAGAATTTACAGAAAAGACCCATATTGCTGATGGGATTTGCTATCAAATGTATGGGGTTTTTTGTGCATTTCTCTCCTGGCTAAAGAATACAGCGAATACTTTTATAACGAGTATTTTTAGCTAAGGTATATGTATTTTAAACTATTTTGTGTGTGTGTGGTATGTAGTGTGTGTGTGTTGCGTGTTGTGTGCGGGATGTGTTGTGTGTGTGTTTGTTGTTGTTTGTGTGTGTGTTTGTTGTTCGTGTGTGTGTGTGTTGTGTGTTATGTGTTATGTGTGTGTGTGTGTGTGTGTGTGTAGCATATTCATATGTAGGCTACATGTAGCTAATGCATGTGTATTTGCAGTTTAAAAGTATATTTAAACCCAATTAATGTGTGTTTCTTTTTCAGATTTCAAGAAACCGAATATTCATGACCATCGATCACCATCTCAACAAAACGAATGTCTGAAGAATATTAACTTTTTAAGACCTAAAAGACCATTTTCTTGTCAGGAACTTGTCAAGTCTTCGTGCTTGATCAAATAAATTGTGATTATTCTATCATAGATTGTTTCGTTTTTTTCTGACATAATCAGTATTGGGATTGTATTATTGTCTTGAGATATAGATAGCGGTGGTTGGATGTTGTATCGGTGGTCGGAATGTAGGAACTGTAAGGAACCGTCAATGTGAATAGTAAAAGGGTAGTGATCGTCCCGACATAGTCCATGTATTCAAGGGAAGTAATTGCGCATAATTCTAATGGGATATAATCCATTGTGGTAGTTGATGAATCAGACGCGTTACGTCCCTTGAGCAAATGCCTCTGGCCTGTTTTAAAAATCTTGCATAAGGCAGCAGTTGCTCCATTTTAAGCCCGTGAGGGTTTCTGTGTCGCCTCGTTGTTTTCGACATGTGTGATGTAATATGGTACCGTAGCTAGTGATTGACCGTTTCTGCAATTGACGACAAAATACAGTACTATAACTTCTGAAATATGCTTTCTCGACTATCCCCTTAGTATTGTACCATGTACAATGTTTTAGAGTACATTTATGTTAATGATAACCGAACATATAAATCTCTAATCTCAATTGCGAGTTCATGGGCAATATACCGGTGTAAATACCGGGGCACTGTATAATTTAACGTTACTAAATTGTCGCCAATAGTGGTAGCGAATGAATAACTGCAAAACAATACATTTGGTAAAAATATTTGTTTAGGGTTGGGTACTATGATGCAAGAACCCTGGATTTTTTAGCTGTGTATACGGTATTTTGTGAATAATAAATAGTTAAGTATTAAAAATACATCAAGTCGAAAAATCACATGAGCATGTATTATGGAACAATGATATTATTGTTTTTATACAAAATAATATATGCTCAAGGATAGAATGATGATTTGCCGTGCGACAATGTTAAAAATATGACAATCTTTTGAGTTTCGTAAAACGAGCCGAGCGCGGTATTTATTCCCTATTCAGTAAGCAGGTCACGGTAACATGAGTGATAACAAAGAAATTCCCCAACATGTAGCCCCACCATGCGCCCTCTATAGCGGACGGCCAGGCCGGGACGATACAAACGTCGCGTTGTACTACATGTCCCCGAACAGTACACTTCATCGTCCGCTGTTATCGAACAAGCGTACCTATTTTTATCCGTAAGTTTCATTGGTCTAATGCTATGACGCATTGTGTATCGCGACGTTTCATTGGACCATAATCGGGGTCATGCGCGTCATGCCGATTCAAAGAACGAATTTAGTGTAACTTTCATTACCGTGTCGAAATACGAGGCGTCCGGTCGCGTACGGTAATAGAAATTATCTAACAAAGACGTCGAGTTTTAACCTCATTTTAATTGCATTGTGGTGTTTTTTATTGTAAACTTTTACCGTATTTATTGGTACGATATTCGCTTGGATTATACGCATGAAAATGACCAACGATCCTCAACATTTGATTACCGTCTCACTCGGTAAAATCGCAATGGCGCGGACGCAGCGTGGCGGCGTGAATTTACACAAGAATTTGCTCGTCGCCTCCGTGCTCCATCGGGCTCGCTCTCGGTATGTAATGGAAAGTTACATTCCGCTCGTTTCGTCAAAGAAAAAACGAGTAGAAGACGCGGAAATAGAAGAAAACTGTGATAATTCCGCGGTGATAGTCGCGCCGTATAATTCTCTAACCTCGATGGATTCTGATCACGACGACGGCACTCAAACAGACGTCGCTGTTAATGGAATAGACAAGGAGAACGATCCGCCATCGTGGGAATCCAGAGTGGAAAACGATTTGACGGACGACGACGGAGCTGGACACGCCAAGGCCACGATTCAAGTTCAAGAAGAAATACGCGACCGCTTGGGTATATCGACATTGGACCAAACGAACAGCGAACCGTCGGCAGCCTCGGAACAAAAGAATTACATCGAACTATCTCCCGTTAAAACCGCTTTAAAACGCCGTTTATCGAGACAGGCGAGTATACCGTCGCCTCAACCAATGAAACGCGTCCGACATAGCTCCCATTGCGAAGTATACTACGACAGTTCGAGTAGTGCTCCAGAACCGATGCAGACGGAACAACAAATTACGTCTCTAGTCACGATTTTTAACACGGGCTTTAACGGACTCTGCAGCAGTAGAAGCGATTCCGTCATATCCTGCGCCACGCAACTCGTCGACCACCACGGGTCCACGCCGTTTGATTTATCGCTCCCCATGGTGGCCCCACCCATCGCTCTATCCGTATAGTTACTTGTGATATATTTCGTATAACTCCTCGTCATTCACCGTACCATTTTGAATCGTTTTATAGTTCATAATTAATTGTTTCCCTACAATACCTCATGTCTAGCTGTTGAATATTCGAACGTTTCCGTAGTGACGACCGCTATGTGGGATAAAAGCTGCATATATCACCCTACCATTAGACACCGCAGTTTAACAATGTCAGTGAGTTATGGTTATCTAGTTGTGAACCTTGCGATTAGGGCTATGTGAAGTTACCTCGGCTATAATTACAATATCTAATGCATTATTCATTATAACTTCAGTAATCCACTCTCCATATCCAGCATAGATTTGAATATGATTAACATATTCTAATACGGCCTGTTTTATGCTTTGTCTGTAGTCAAACGGGTTTTGGGTAAAATTCTGTTCGGCAGTTTCCTACTTTGCCGGTGACGTCCCGTTATTTAATTCTCCAGATGAGTCACCACGCCCTAGTTGAACAAATTTGCGTCATTTACATGATGTATTTCTGTCTGGAAAATTTGTCACCGACCACCACCTCGATTAAGGCACTGATTAATTTAGTCGTTTTCTGAATTGAACTTTATGCTAGGCCAGTCGGACGTTTATTCGATAGGCGATCGCTAATGGATGGTGCTGGGTTTTACTGTTTTTTATTTTTGACCATCTGACCGGCTTGACCGGTGGGTACTATCAGCTACATCACCTGCGGCTTTTCAGTATTTACCATCTGTGTGCGGCTTTTGTCTATAAATTACGTCTGATACGATTACAGTTGTTTTTAATGCATGGTGTTTTTCCACTGCGCTGTAACTGCCAGCTAACAATGGCCACACGTGCACGGACTCGTTTCACCCACCCACTCTACAGCCTGCACTGATATGAATTACACCCCGGTAGTTTATGGTGAGGAGTACGCGAACTCATATATTGATTTTCCCCTTCTGCGTGAATCCCGTGCGTAATGGTGTAGTATCGAGGCCGGTCGTGTTTACAGCGTTAACCTAATCTAATACGGTTACAGCGTTCAGTGACACGGTGTGTTTATTCGCTGACGTTGTTAGTACGTCTAGGGTGTCGGTGCGTCTATGCTCTTTGGTAAACAACCTCGTCGATTCATAAATCCTTGCACTGTTAATGATTGACCCGAAAAATAATTCAATGATTTGTAGGCATCGCGAAATTTGACCTGTTCGTCTCTCACTCGTTGTTGATGCGTATTTCCCGTAGTTAAGCAATACATTAGTGGCAATATGTCGTTTAATGCGTTAACCCTCACCACACTGATATCTTCAGATCATATTTCTATAGTAACACAATTCTATGACAACTGGGTGCTAAGGGTTAAGGCCCCCTTGTTTCCTTCGTGGTTTGTACGGCTTGTCAGAATTTCTCAGGGAGTTACTCTCCGGCTAATCGAACTGGGTTCCCCCTTCCCAGCTCGCTTATTCTAGTAGTTAACTTTCTGAGCCGGTTGCACTTTCATTGGGCTTGAGGAGGTTTCCAACGACGGTTTTCGATCCATTGCGGTCTGAACCCGCGTCGCAGTCCGCAATGACTCTGTTGTATCGTGCGGTATTTAATACTCCCACCAGTGTTATGATCATAGTGTATATATATAAGTCGTTCACCATAGGTATCCTTACTCACGCCGCGTTACTCTCCCGTCCAGTGGCTGCGTTCGCCGCTTTGTAGATCGTCTTCTAGTAGATCATCGTCGTAATTAACTTGTTATTACGTATGACTTGTTTTTAGCTGTAACTTGTCGGATGCTATTTATAGACGCAGCTGGTGTAACGTCACGCTATACGCTGCAGTTTCCGGTGTCGCCTTATACCGTTATACCGTACGTGTGTAAATGACGCGAATTCGTGGATATCTTCCCAAATGCGGTATGAAGTACGTCGCGTTTCCCCTATTCCCGGGCATTCATTTTCATCGTGGCATTGTAATTCTTAGCTAATATGTACACACAGGGGCAGTAGCTCGCGCGGCCATGACCAATTTCTCCACCTTATACTGTGGTCATCGGACGATTAACGGTGTGGAGTTATTCGCCCGTTTCGGGAAGGGGGGGGGGGGGCGCACACACGTAAGCTCGCGCAGGAAGCGATGTTCCGTCCGTATATGTCGTGCCTCATCTCGACCCGGTTACGTCGATCAATCATTGCGCAGCGACGACACGCGTATGACTCATCGTCGTTTTAGTCGTTAAGTGACGTGAGCGGGCGGGCGTCGTAGTACACGTACACCGTGGCCACCATTCACGGGCGATCACGACCCCGTAGCGTGTACCATACCGCACACACGCTGGCATCCGTAGGCATTTTAGTTACGCGATTCACATCGCCGCAGTAACGGCGTACTGTTGTATATCGATTCATCCTATCGATTCATTCTGTCGACCTACGTTCCTGGCATTTAGCCAGCTTTCTCCAGTTACCCCTTGGCATTTAGCCAGTATTCGCCAGTCACCCCGCGCGTCTAAATATAGTAGCTATTGGTGGCGATTTTTATTAGGGGGGAGGGGCGTGGTGGTGGTGGTGGTTACATCAGTGTACATATATCAATTCCGACATATCCACACTGTGGGAGCAATATCACCCTCATGTGATGGGGTGTTTCAGTGATCCAAACGGATTGTGGATCAATCATGGATTATTACGTCGTCGTGTATAGCGTAGCCGACATCAGAGCTATTTTAAATACGTGATATTGCGATATAACGCGATATTAGATTATACCCCATCGTTCGTGTATTGTGCAATGCCGTGTTTCACAACATATTCGATATTCGTGCGTTTCATCGTTGATATCACAGGTATATTTAATACGTTATTATCGTCTTGCCCCTTGTTCCGTAGTTTTCTTCCTCTGTAGCTATATTTTAACATTTCCATAACTGCGCGATTTCTTTAAATACTAACTGCGGGGATTTTTAGTATGGCGGTATTCCGTCTGTTCGAAATACGTCTGCGTTAGCGGCATATATTTAATTAAGAACATTTCAGAACGAATAGTAATACCCCTAGCTGCCGCGAAGAACGATGATTTAATTAGTGTTTTGGTCCAAAATAAAACACATTTTTTATCGTGGATGGACTCCTCGCGCTTTCAGATAACGACGGACTAAACGCATCGGTGACTAATTGTCTAGGAGGAACTAAAAATCAGAACACACGTGTGACCCCTGTACTGTGTAAATGACTTTGAAGTGTACGATTGTACTCTGTACTAGATTGTGTTTGTTCACCATTGTTTCGCTCCACCCCGCCACCGTGAGATGTGATATTCGTGACACATACCTAGCAATATTTTAACGCGACATTTTTTAAAATAATCACCACAGTTATCTTATCTTTATCAAACTGCTCGCAACCGACCAATTGTTCTCAAGCTATCTCGCAAACAACTGCGATTACCTGTATCTCATCCGTCCATTTTGGATGGTTGTCGTTGGCGGGATATTCGAACCGACTATTTTCGGCAATTCATTCCAAAATCTTATGATATCGCTTATTTTCCCAGTCGTTTCTCCCCCATACGATCCATCACCACGCCAGAAATAACGTTTGTATCAAATTTTAGGGCCACTTGTAGCCTCAGGTCACCCCACATGGCTGCGTCTATCTTTTTCATCATCCATTGTAACCCATCTACATTTTAATCCTTACCACACTGACGTCAGTATATAACATTACTATTGCAATACAATTCTGTGACCACGGAGTGCTAAGGGTTAAAGCAATGTATTATAGCCATCTCGTGCCAGCTCCAACCCCGCCTTGCTCAGATTTCCCAGATAGCCGCACTCGTTCTTATAGTCGTATTATATTTTTGTGACATTTTGTGATGTGTAAATATACTATAATTATTGCTAACTTATGAAGAAAAGAAGAAAAATAAATTATATATTGAGTATCATCCTGTTGAGTTTCTTTTTGCGTATTTTATTTTATCCGTTTTCTGTTACCCGTATATAAATTTACCGATTGAATTGCATATAATAATTGTTCTACTTCCAATAGGTTGACCAACTGTTATTTCTTCTCAAAAATGTAGCTCGTTTTATATTCTATTTTTAACCAAGCCGATGACGTCATGGATAGTGGGCGTCAGTCAGTGGTATCTCCTAGCTTAGTTATTAGATAGCGGACGGAGATTTGTATCCGCAAATGCCTCAACAACGCCAATGGATAATAGCTTGACACGATCGGGTGGGAACGGCCCCGATGCCTCTCAAGAAATCAAAGTCGTTACTTAATTTGGAACAATGTACTAATGGGTGCGATTCACCGTGCATGTACTATACATACCTAAGACGTTTTATCTCACCGTCTCAATAGGGAGTTGCTACGACCGTAAGCTGCGTCCATTTTCCTTTCTAGTGTTATGTTTTAATGCTTTCGTAAAATCAGAGTTACGAGAAATGCACGGAATAGCAACGTTATCGTAACGTGGAAATCGCAGTATCGGAGGTTGATTATTTTCTAACGTCAGACTGTCTGATAAGACAAATCTTCCTTAAAACACAATACGTATCTGGCCTATCACGACGTTCGGACGAACGTCACAGGCGATCCCGTACGTATGGGGAAACCTCTCATGTTAATGCCATACGAGGAAAATGTCACGATAATTTATTTTCAGAGGAATTCCTAATAAGCGAGCTATCGCACAGAATGTAATACGTTTTGTCACGCCTATGGAATGAAATTAAATAAGTTACATTCCATTAGCCGGAAGAACTCTATCACATTTACCTATCAGCAGGTTGATGAATAAATTCAATTAGTCTTAGAAGGCAAAGAATCCTTACATTTTGTCTTACTGTACGTAAGACTGATACGGCTCAACCCCCAACGCTGTACAGTGCTCTCATTGTCATCGTCATTCACTAGGGAACGAGACATGGTCCCTGACTGTCATGTTTGACGGCAGTGGCGCCGTAGTCGTTTTACGACCATCTGGCGCACCAAATTACACAATGGCCGTATTGTTAATACCACACCAACCACCGTTGACCAGTGAATGGACGTCACTTAACAGACCATGGTATGTTAATTAGAGTGGTAGCGTGACATGTACGACTTATAGGGTATAAAACGCCTGTATAGTATACACTGCGTAGAGCACGTGACCAACGGACCATTCATATACCGCAAGTAACACCGACGCGTGAATGAGATGTTTTCGATACCAACTGTGTGAGCCCCCTCAATGATTCTGGGGTGGGGTGTGTCTAACAATGACTCACCACGGACACTGATCAGGCAAGCTACCTATTGTATCGTTTTTATTTAATAAAAGACGGTTGATAGAGGGAGGTCATTGTGCTTCTATAAATAACTGGAAAGAAATGCGCAAAAAAGTTTTAAGTGTAAGTTAAATGAAATTTATTTGTTTAAAGTGTACTTATTAGCAGAGCTGTCAAACACACTTTACATGATACAATAGCCTAATGGTCTAAGACAATAATGTAATTACTTAAATTATATAAAATTAACATCAAACAGTAAATACAGATCAATGTTAGATACAACTATTTATAGTGAGTCTGAAATGGATCACAATGTTGAATAATACGGTGGAAAGTAGAACAAATATAGAAAAAGGGAGATCATGAGTTGAATTCAATTTTTTCACTTTTGATGTTTTCCCGACTTTTTCAGAAGAAAAACCCTGAGAAACTACTAAATAACTAATAACAAGCGATACCCATAACATTACGGACATGGGTTTACCTATGCGTGCAATTTAAAAAGGGTTATCGGTCACGTGCTCGACCAAGGACGAAAATTTTGCTCCTCTTAAGGGTGGCTAGCCGCGTGAGTCTAATAAACTAGTTGAAGAGATAAAGGACACGACCTTTGATATAGACTAACGAGTTTTATTGATCGCAAACTCTCGCACAAACACTATCTTTCATCACCTTAATAATGTTATTTTAACGAGATGGCCATTTTGTGTACACATGGGGGTGTTTTACAATGCGCGATGAACGCCTCTTCACTCCATTCCGCGACGAGCTAGGTACGCGAGGGCACTAAGTACCACCGAACCACTGACGATGAGATACTGTTAATAACAACTAATACACGAGTACTCAGTACCCTCCGTGACGACTCCATTACTAATCGGACCTCGCCACTTTCATCCCGAGTGTATGAGACCGCAAATATGTTTAGCGATGCATCGTCGGCATAGGCGCGGCAGTTTGGCGTTCTCCTTTCATAAAATGTATCCACGAATTATACGTTTTGAGGCGCGGCGCGTAATTTGGCGCAGTTCTTTTACGAATACGCGAATACGAAATACACACAACGGCAACATTGTCTGAAATGCATCTAAATAATCTACAAGCGTACTTTGTTCGCGATAAATTTACAATTTACCTGCAATAGTTGACAACGTTCACGCCATGCAAATGATAGTTACAATGTATATATAAAGTAAATATTATAAGGTTAATCTTAGTAGGCATAACAATGACCGAA
The DNA here is from genome assembly GCA_011762755.2 of Epimenia babai. Lineage (NCBI taxonomy): Eukaryota > Metazoa > Mollusca > Solenogastres > Cavibelonia > Epimeniidae > Epimenia > Epimenia babai. Next base: position 12,068 of record WURV02164262.1, read on the forward strand.
TAAACATCTTTCAGTTCGAGTTTGATAACTGCTTTACTTATCATATCTGACAGAGGTGATACATCATAATTAAAACTTGCATGAAAAAATATAATTGCTGAAGGCACCGAACCCCGACCACCAATATACGTACGAGTCCTGCGCTCTAATGAGGCTAACAGGTCGATTTACGTACGCATGTGTCAGTATCATCCCCGTGTCTGGTCGACGGAAGTAATTATTTACTGATTGAATGAAGATTTGACGGATGGTGTATTATGTGATGGTAATTAGGATAGGTTTTTTCCTGGGCATTTCTCTCCAACAGTTTATAGAACCACATTGGCTATCCTAATTACCATCGCATATATATGGGAACACCGCAAAAATCAGCCAATCAATTTATAGCACATCATCATGCTTGTTACAGATATCTGTGTATATCGCCGGCTATGATATACGGACTTTAAACATCAGTGGTTCTAAAAAAACGGTGTTAAATACCTAAATGCAGAGGAATAACCTCGTCCATGTAGCTCAGTTGGTAGCGCACCAGACCGATTATCTGGGGGTCGTGGGTTCGAGTCCCATCAGGAGTATAGATTTTTTTCCTGTGCATTTCTCTCCAGGATGAGTCCAGTACGATATCGGTCACATGTGAGGATGGGGTATTAAGTGAGTTATCATAACAATCTACCACCAACAACTCTGAATTTGCTTACATCAATCCAACTGTATCTGGTTTGACCACCGAGGTCAGTAGACACTTAGATTATCAAGTTGACACAGCACATTGACTTTACAAGCAAACATAAGATTACTGCCTCGGGGCCGCCGTCTGTACACTTGCCTGTCCACTACGGCCAATGAAACGCGAGATCATACGATCGGGAACAAAATGAGACTTACAGCATCAGTGCCTAGTCAACCAACTGGTTGTGGTCTGCGTAAAAAGACGCACTAGTAACTTAGTGGTTGCCGAGTGATAAAACCACCAGTTGGTAAACTGCCCATTGGTCCATCTGCGACAGTAGACGGGCACAGTCTACCCGCAGGTTTCAGCCCAGTCCCCGACTACAACTAGTAGAGGAAAATGGTATTTTACTTTTTTACTTGTCGCGGCTAGTGGTTTCGCAGGTACACATATCCAATGTAGGCCTAATTTAGACGTCGTCATAAAGGTACTCGCTCAATTTTGGCATCGTAAGTCTAAATTTAATTTGCTTCTGATGTCGTAATTAATTAATCACTTGTATAATATAATTAATATATGAATAACAATAATAAAGCTTTATTTAGAGTGCCGAATTATCCCTTGTTCATTAAAAACAAGATAATGTCGACAACATTTACAATTATAGTGTGATATAAATTAACAATAAGTCTTGCGTTAGCTACTGTATTAGGCCAAAAATATATATCTCGGTCAGGCCGTGTTACGCTGTGAGTCGGCGTTATTCGCTGAGCAGGGCAAGCGGCTTGATACTACGAGATGTAAATGCCTAATTTAACATCGATATTTCAGGGAATTCTCATAAAAATAAAAAGTGAACATCAAATTACTGAACTGTATCAATTTGAGTAGTACATTACAGTTGTATCTGTTTGCGATACAAATAGATCTGGCCGTGGAAAAGGATATGTGTGATAAACGCAATATAAAAGCATACGTATAAATTAATTTAAAAGTCAACTAAAAGCACACTTGTTTACCAAAGTTTACAACCAATAAATTATCGAGAATTATTGTTATCATTGGCTTTTTACTATAGTTTTGCGTTCTTAATCTACTTATAACGTTGGTTCTGATGGTTCCATAATAATATATATGGGAAATAGTAAAAAAACCTCGACATGTGATAAAATTTGTGTTTAACTGGGTTATTAGTTTAGTTTTCTTAGTTAGTAGTGTTTTATTGCTATATTTTTATGTCTTTTTCTGACGATGCTGAGGCCATAACAATGTTTTCAAATAGTGTATTTATTTATTAAATTGTCTTAAACAGCAATGCTATTAATGCAGTTTGAATCAAATACGTATATCTCATGTTTTTTTTCATTAGATTTCAAACAGATTTTATAAAAATACTTGGTTTGATTGTAATCTACTGTAGCTATAGATTAAGCTATTGGTACTTACTGCCTTTGGCTTCAACTATCGCTAACAGAAGGACGATGACAACAAATTTCAACATCATTAACAGATTCTGTCTTCCCAAGAAAATTTTATTCGTAACTTTTGCGATCGCTGCACGGCGTGTGGTATTCATAAATGTCACGGTGGCGCGAGGCGGACCCTTTTAAAGCACTCTCGACTGCTATTTGATAGATATCACGCATTGTTATCAAACAGATCATATGTCCTATATTTTGTTGATTGGGGAGGCACTTATTCTTAACGCCAACTGGTCGATTTATCCGCCATATTTCTAGCGCCAACAACCCTATAGAGTACCGACGTACACGGTATTCTCGTTGGCATGCCGACAGGCTGAATTTGACCATTTTTCTTCGCAAAAAACGCCACAGTGGGCTTCAAACTGCAAGAAATATAGATGGATACGTCGTAATTGAAATAAATATATGGAATAAAGAAAATCTAATGGCCTTGAATGATCTGGTCAGTCAAATTATTCGGTATACGTGACAAAGCCATTATCTGATCTTAACAGCCAGTTCCGCTTGCATCCTTATCTCAAGTGCTGCGATGTAATTTGAATTTATGTGCAAATAGGCTGGTGTTCTCTCGTCTGAGCCATAAGTGGTCTTGGGCAAAGTTAGCGGACTGATTTTACCGTGTCGCTGAAATCACTTTATTACCGTAGCGCAATCCAGACATATCTAGCGGAATATTTCGCAATTGAGAGCTCGTATCCGTGTACTCGCGTGAACTAGAAATTGCGTAAAATGTGCAACCGGTTTAAGCTGGTTCCCAATACTGCGCTGTCTTGAATCATCCAAAGTTCTGTTACAGGTATCTGGTATTTTTGTCATTTCCAGAATATTCTAGAATTCCCAAGTCACTCGACAAAAAAACTATAAATACCATGACGACGCTCAGCCAATGGTCGTTCATTTACAACAAAGTTCAATTTACGCAGTCCAATCGCGTCGTATTGT
>WURV02164273.1:0-15165 GCA_011762755.2 Epimenia babai
AGAGCACCTGACCTGCAATCGCAACCCAGCCGCTGCCTAGCCAGGCTGCGGCCGCCGCCCCAATCCAAAGAAGCCATACGCTTTGTTTCTGCATAGCGTAAATGCGTAGCGCACTCCGAATGGGGTCGCCGCGGCCCACGAGCCCGATTCCGCTAGCCTCCCTGGATGAGTGAGACCGAACTACTGATCGTCGCCGTCGTCTCGCTCGTCGGGTCATTCATCAAAGCCGTCACCGGCATGGGCTATCCGCTGATCGCGATTCCCGTCCTGACCCTCGCCATGGGCGTCGAAACCGCCGTCGCGGTGATTGCGATTCCTAACTTGTTCGCAAACGGTCTGCTGAACTGGGGCGTCCGCCACGAACGGAAAAACACCCGCGACCTTCCGATTCTGCTCGCCGCCGCCCTGCTCGGCGGCTTGATCGGCACCGTCGTCCTCGTGAGCGTGCCGGAGCGCCCCCTCGTTCTGGGACTCGCTTTCACGGTCTTCATCTTCGTGATCCAGAACCTGCGCCAAACAACCTGGGAGATCTCGCCGTCGGAAACGATCTTAATCAATGAGTGAATGAATATGTTTTGAGACGCCCTGATATGGTTGCGATTTGTGGTAGTTATCGATGAAACATGTAATGTATTATATAGTGGTGCGGGGCTAACATGTGACATAGCTCTCTGTCCGAGTCTGATTGTTCGTGTACGGGGTGGCATAAAAGGTAGAGTACAACATTTATAGACCGCAAGTATCAGCCAATAAAGGCTCTCAGATGCGGTTTACTGTTAAATGTTATTGGCAGCTATTCAGCGCATATACAATACCTTTGAAACTCACATATCACCCCGCCAAGGATAATATCGAGCATCTACCCATTTTGGAGATGGGTTTACTCCACCAATCGGGGATAAATGACTTGCTGAGGATCACCGCAGAAAAGTCGACTGGTGGGAGGTTTTGAACCCGCAATCTTTTGGTTACGAGTCCGGTGTGTCTATCACTCGACAAACTGCTTCCCCTAAACATGCTCAGGCCTCGCATTTTTTATGAGCCTAGTAGCGGACTTTTGGATCTTCTGAAGTCTATGGCTAGACTTTGTAGGTAGTGAAGTGTACAAGATATTGCAGATATCGAGACGAGAGAAAATAAAAGCTTGAACAAGCATCTCAAGATATGATGGAGGCAAGTACTTCTTTACAGATGCAATGTTTCTCAGATAGAAATAGCACAACTTGATAACGGATGATATCTGTTGGTCAAGTATTGCAGTCTTACATGAAATATCAGCTGGATCATCGAGATCCACTTCACACCAATGCTGTGTGTCATCGGCATAAAAGTGAAACAAATGCTGACAGACGTAAACAACGAAGAAAGCCAAGCTGTATATAGGGTAAAAAGAAGAGGTCCCAAAATACTGCCTTGTGGCACACCAAATGGAAGAGAATGCACAGATTAAGATGACTGGTCGACGTTTAAATTCCTGTAAGAGACGAGATGATGGCGAGAGCTCTTCCACTGATATGAAACTGACACTCAAGAATATGTCTACAGAGTCACAAGAAGCAGAAAGATCTAACAATACCAACATCACAGACTTCCCATAATCAAGACTAGACATAATGCTGTCAGTGATGTAGGTGGGCGCAGTTTCTACACTGTGAAAGGCGCGATGTGATCAGCGTGTGGGTCAAATGCAGCCCATTTCTGCCATACATGCGGCCTTCTGTCTAATTCACGTGTTGTATGTATGTATGTATGTATGTAAAGATAGGCTGACTCTCCGCAAAGGAGAATCGTTGTATGAGCCAGATTTGGCCCTTTACAAGACTGGCCTAGGGTGTGTTTTGTTTTTTGGACATTATTTGTCAAGGGTGCATAAGCTGTCAATTATATTGATGGGGAGTTTTTTGAGTTTGAGTCTTCCCGTTCTGTTTAGGAATGTAACCATTGACGTTATTGGTATATTTTGAAGATCATTGCAATTTTTGACCGGAGCAGGAATAATCGAATATCTTGCTCATTGGTACACTGCACACAAACCAATTCACGTGTTACAGTCGACTAGCAGGCCCAGTGACAATGTTTACCATGATAGAAATCTATTAATAACAGAGTAGCATATATACTCAAGTAGGCCTATAGTCAACTTAATTTTTAGTGTAGACCCCCATCAACCACCCCTCGTTTCCTCGCCAACCTCGCTTCTCACCACTAAATTAACTCCTGATTTCCTTTCTACTTATTCACGTCATCATCTGCCACACCTCCCACCAGCTGGCAAACTCATGACATGTGTTACATTCGATTATCAGACCAAATGACAACATTTACCATGATAAAAATCTGTTAATAATAAAACAGCATATATCCTCAGGTAGGCAAGTTAATATTTCGTAATTTTTAGAGATAAGGAAGAAAGAATTGAGCTTTCTTAAGATGCGTAATACTATGAGGGTGAATGCCTCACAGTTTTGGTTATTTTGTGTGTTGTGTCTATTGGCTTGTCCGTTTCCCTCACCGTCTACATAAATGCAACCAATATCTAAAATATACATGTATAACTAATTTAAACCTGGATACTGTTAGATGTTAATTTTATATAATTTAAGTAATTACATTATAATCTTAGACCATTAAGCTATTGTTTTATGTAAAGTGTGTTTGACAGCTCTGCTAATAAGTACACTTTAAACGAATAAATTTCATTTCATTTCATTTCGTTAAATGGATTTTGTATGCCAGTTGTATTTTGTTATTATAGCCATATACTCTGATAAAACCCACTACAAAATTCTTTTTGCAATATTCAAACATGGAAAATCTGGTATAATTCAAGAAGTGCTATGTAAAAACATAAAAAACTCAGTTTTGAGTTTTATGCAAAAGACTGGATATTAGGATATTAGCTTATTTGTAAGTTTCTAAAAGAACCTCTAAGCCATAAGGGGTGGGTAGCCGTGTTAGCCATGTATAATTGATATTAACCCAAGAGATTATGGTAAGCACCTTTAAAAGACTAACTAGTTTTATTTATAAGCTTTTGCTGCATCAGGCGATCTTCACCTGATGAAGACGTTCTTGTTTATGCGAAAACTTGTGATCTTGTGATCAATAAAACTAGTTAGTCTATATAAAAGAAGTTGCTCGAAATCTGTTACATTAATATATTGGTGGTATATACGATTATACAAATTTATATAAACTCGAAGGCTGTCACTGTATCATGAAAAGAATTAAAGACACAAATTTGAAGGTCTCGACTTATCGACGAGCATATGGAACGAAGGATAATCAACTGGAAAATCCCGCGACAATAACAACTTAATCCCGCGTGATAATTGTCGCGATTTCAGCGTTTGATTGAAGCGCGAAACATCAAAGGGACGATGCAGACACGCACACGTAACGAATAAATGGTTGATGAGATTACTGCCTGCTTATTTCGCTGCGGCAATAACCTCCGAATACGTCGTCTCGAATAAATGCAAGATGCCGTCGCGGGTGTCTTTGCAAGACCGCGGAATGTTTCGTCATGAAAACCGAGCGATTATGTTAAGCCGCAATAACGGGCGTGTTGACATCGCCGTATACAGTAGGCGGCTAAAGAGGATTACATACGTCCGAATGAATTTAGATATAGGGCGCAACCGTAAAGTTATTGTTACCACATGTTAGACAAGCCGCGTGGGTGGTGATAAGTAGGTGTGTAGACAGTAAAAGACTATTGTTATGACATTCCGTAGTGAATGTGGCATGATTGTGTGAATGAAAAATACATTACTCACAATTATTATAGGTATACTAGGCAACTCCAACTCGAGTGAATTATATTTGATACGTTGTGAAATACTAGATATGAAACCTATTGTACATAATAAATATGCGAATAAACAAACTGACTATAACCTTTCGTTCTATACAATTTTATAGTGTAATGTAAAATATTTTATACAGCGCAGATACGAGTATGTATATATACTCTTGGTTGTGTGCTTTAGACATACAAAATATAAACATACTAATAGATGAAATGAAACAATAATTAAAATACATTATGTAAAAGCCCAGGAAAGAAGATATGTAATCAAGGGGCATTTGAATGACATGAGAGATGTCTGCTCCGATAATGAGATGGTAATTAGGATAGCCAATGTGGTTCCATAAATAGCTGGAGAGAAATGCGGAGGAAAAACCTATACTCCTGATGGGACTCGAACCCACGACCCCCAGATAACTGGTCTGGTGCTCTACCAACAGGAACGAAATTATTCCAGTGCATTTTAGGTATTTAACACCGTTTTTTAGAACCACCTGATGTTTAAAGTCCGTATATCATAGCCAGCATATACACAGATATCTTTAACAAGCATGATGATGGACTATAAATTGATTGGCTGATTTTTGCGGTGTTCCTCAGAATGAGATTGGAAGAGAATTGCATAATTTTGGACTTGCACATGACAAAGAGTGCCTATGAGACGTAATAAGATGACGAGGTTTAACCATAGTCTTGTATGTATCACATGACTGCAGATGGCATGTAGGAACATAGAATGTAAGAAGCTAGTTAATATATCCAGGCCCAAGGTGCCGAAGATCAAGAAACACAAAGACAAGAACAATCCTCTCACGAATTGGAAGCCAATAAAGCCTGATAAATTATAACGTTGTTGCTGTGACAGTGACGTGTTTGTGATATTAATATGACAAGTTAAATCTTGCTATCATGTATATTGGGAATGCATAGTCATGGAATCAATCTGCATTATCCAGTACCAGCAAATGTGCGAGAGATTCGAGGAATTTTATTCAAGTGGTAATTCCTGACAAAAGACTTCTATTTGCGCAAACCAAATATATAGTAACCTTTTCGTGATTATATAAATACAACCAACGCTTATTTGGTCACTAAAATTCCATGAATATATTCGAAATGCCACAAATGTTTGCGATGAGGACGGATCTAATTTTGGTTCGATAATACAAAAATAAAAAATTGAAAATATTCAGCATTCGTAGCTTGTTTGATCAAAGAGGTGATGGCATTGTGGCAACGGAATTAGATACATAAGTTACCATGGTAACACATGGATTCCATACTGGGATTCCATAACAATCTTTACAACTTAAGGATCTTGAGAAATTACAATACAGTAGAACCCCGATTAATCGCCCCTTGTTCTCTCGCCAACCCCGCTTCTCGCCACAAGATCCTCAAGTCCTGATTTCCTGACTTTTATTCATGTCATCATCCACCACACCTCGATCTTCCCCAACTCCGCTTAACCTCATGAATTAGACTAGACCCAATGCTCGTGGGAGAACGGGGGTGGTGGGTGGGTGGGTTGGTCTACTGTATTAACTACGACAGGGGTGTATAAGGAACATCCGTTATAAACACAGTCAAGCAAGTGTGTAAAGGTCAATGGTGGCCATGACAATGGTTTACTCCCAGGAAATATGTAAAAAAAGGGAGAAGGCGAGGGTTTTGTGCGACTTTATAATTAAATGTCTGTCGCCCGTACATAATATTGCCCTGTCACATCCCTAAGATATTTTTATAAAAGTAAAAATTAAAAATTAATTATTTTATTACAAATAACACTTTTTAAACCATTCCATGACAAATCTTTCTCAATATTCAAGCACGAAAATCATGCTCATTTCCTATTGTGGAAGGTGCTGGAAAATAAATCTGTGGTTTGTGCTGGTTCGAACTCGCAACCTGTCGCATGGAAGGCAGCGCTTCTAAATGCACCACAGACGACTAATATATGTTTGTATGCCTAATAATGATGCAGAAAGAAGTGTGGGTAGTCAAGTCATGTAGGACATATCGTATAGTACAAAGAGTGATGGTAACACCTTCCTGACTAACTGAGGTTATAATTAACGGTGGCTCAGCCTAGTGTTTAGAGCATTTCACTTTGAATCTGGAGGTCCCTGGTTCAACTCCCGCTCTAACCACTATACTACCTGTGGCATTTTTCAGGCAGAAAGCGTCTTTAACCCCTGTGCTCATGGCGTTCTGGGTAGCCATTGCAGTATGGTTCTGTTGGGGCTTTTCCCCTCTGACATGGCTGTGCTTCAGATGCTCTATGGATGGTCTCTGTGTTGCCTACCTCCTCTCTATGTCATAATCTCATTGTAAATAACCACTCTCTATAACTTAGCGGAGTGTGTGGCATATTGGCATATGTAGTCTTTCTGTAGACATGCAGAACGAGTGGCGTGAATGGAAGGTCAATTGTCTGCCCAGACTCGGTGGGTTTTTCACTGCAGGTGTTTTTTCCCCCACCCCTTTTATAAGTGAGGCTAATCAAATTATCATGGTAACCACCTAGGCTAGCTGTGTAAAGGGTCATGAATAAAATTGGCCTACACAACGATTACCTCGGTAATCAGGCTATAAATAAATAAATGACTAAATAAATACAGAGAGGACAGTTCTGTAACGTGTTGGAAAATCTACTTTTGCTTCACCTGTAAATAATCCCTACTGTAACTACGATTAAAAGTCAATGGCTCACTCTCAGCCTATGAGTCGATGACCTCAATGAACTTGAACAAATTTTAAAAACTTGATATAAACAAACAACTTGGACTTCAAAAAATGTCGCAAAATATTACTCCCGTGAGTGTTATTGGTTAAAAATAAAAATATGCACGATCGCGTGAGAAGCATGTCAACATTAGTAAGCCCGACTTTAAAAAGTTATATATAAACTGATAACTAGGACATTTTGAACAATCTGTCACAGGAATAACTACCATTGTCATACGACAAAAATACTTGGACAGGTATATAAGCCACGATAATATATTACAGCTAGACGCGCACTAATTAGTCACATATGTGGAATTCTCCTAGCAGTGATATCATGGAAGGCATAACTCTTATACCAGTCACAAAACGCGTTATCGTGTTATCAATCATCAATCAACGACGAAAAAAACGTGATTCTGACTACTGTACACTACACATCGCCGTCTGTAGACGACGGAGAGAATCCTGTAATAGTGACGTGAGTATGTCATGACTAATGCCCCGCGGGGGGAAAAGGCGAAGAAGACGGCGCTGAGCTCGGTAATAACGATTAGTTTTTTTATGTCGTTTGCTTAAAAAAAAGAAAAGAATACTCGCATGAAACGATGATTAATTGATACGTAAATAGTCAAGTTGTGTAGGGCATGGGACAATAACATACGAAGTTCAAGATGTAAATAGTCAAGTTGTGTAGGGCACAGGACAATAACATACGAAGTTCTAGACATAAATGGTCAAGTTGTTTAGGGCACGGGACAATAACATACGAAGTTCTAGATGTAAATGGTCAAGTTGTTTAGGGCACAGGACAATAACATACGAAGTTCAAGATTTAAATAGTTAAGTTGTTTATGGCACGGGACAATAACATATGAAGTTCAAGATGTAAATTCAAGTTGCTTAGGGCACGGGACAATAACATACGAAATTCAAGATGTAAATAGTTGAGTTGTTTGGAGCACGGGACAATAACATACGAAATTCAAGATGTAAATTCAAGTTGCTTAGGGTTCGGGACAATAACATACCAAGTTCAATACATAATAGCGAAGGCAATATGTTAAGGAAATAGCAAAATTGTGGATAGATCCTTCAATTACCTTGAAATATGACAAATTAAAGGTGCCCGGTGTTTGCATATCTTTGCCACTATGCAATTTTCCGGACAAGTTTGTGGTTTCATGAGGAACTAATAATCGAAACTGGATGGGGAGAGATAGAATGAGGCGCACTGTATTTTACCATGCAAGCCAAATTTTTATACATTATTATTAACAACAAAAGTAGTAATAGGCTACGCAATAAAATGCACTGTTTTAGACAGACACAAGTGAGAAAGAAACGCATAGGAATCTAAAGCATAGAAATCTTAAAACCAATGCACAGAAGTATAATGCATAACAATGTAATCTATAGAAATTTCAACACATAGAAATCTAATGCATAAAAGTGTTATTTAGAGAAATCTAATGCATAATAATCCTAATACATAGAAATCCAATGCATAGAAAGCATAGAAATCTTCACATGTAGAAATTTGATGAATAATATGCGAGGAACGCTGAAAAAATTCCCTCTTATTGCTGATTTAAACCACAGACCTCGTGCAGAAAGGATAGGACTAGACACTTCACCAGAAATGCTAAAGAATTCTTAAAAAATGCGGTAGTACTAAAATATGTCAGAAAGCCATAGTGAAACAATTCCTTCACAAGCAATTGGGCAATTACTTTTAATATGCCATGCTATTATAAAATCCACAAATACTTATAGTGCAGGACAGCCTGACAGGGAAATATTTGCCACACTGTCTCTCTGTATCTAATTAATTGAGGAATTCAATTCGATACACCCACAATAGCATCCATAAGATTTTATGGGTGTCAGCGAATCTGGTATATACAAGTCGCAGCTTGTTTGTAACGAGAATGGCATGTTGATAGACAGGTATATATAGATTCCTTTCAGCTATTTGTGGTTATTGATGGTATTTATCAGACAAAAATAGAACTACAGAAATTGATGGCCAAGGAACGAGTACCAAGTGGTGGACTATTGACAGTTTAGTTAGACTGGAATATTATAGATATAAACGCCACATCTATTATATTGCAATATACTTTGTAAGATTGATTTTAAAAGCAAAGATTTCTAATTAAAATTCGCTGTCTATAGAAAAAAACTGATGTGATCGCAAATGTTTGTGAATTTTCACTTTCCCTGAAATTCGTGACATTTGAAAGGCCAAGATGGACTTTTCATCATACATTTCATTTGGATTTGCTTCTGTCAAATGTTTCTGACAAAATTCAAACAATGTAATCCTTTGCCAACTACAATTCTTACCATTCCATGTATCGTGCCTTTTATAACTCGCTTTCTTATGTTCATTTTTCACAAAAAACACTCAACTATCGGATATCACTGTAATATATCAGCGTAAAACGTGTAAAAGATCATCCAGCTTCACAGTGATCGTTGATAAATTAGTCATGATAAATTATGGGGGCCAAGAAGTGGCGGAGAGTCATGGAAGGGAGGCGGCATATTTGAGGGATACCACAATCACAATTTTCTGCAAAATCCTAGTTAAAACTAATATAATATACATTGAGGAAATTTGTTCTTTAGAAAAATCATGTTGAAAAGCAAGGTGGCAAAGATTTGAGGTGGTACCTGAGGTCAAGAGTTTACTTTACTCATCATTACGTGTATATTCTCTATATATTGTCAGTACCAGTGGTGCAATCGTTAGAAATGCGGTCTTTCGTACGAGAGGTTGCCAGATCAAATCCGATGAAATGTAAGATTTACCCGCGCCTTCCACAACAGGAAATGAGAAAAATTTTCATGCTTGAATACCGAGAAAGATTTGTGGTGAAGAGGGTTATCGCGAATTTCTTTATAATAGTAATAATAATAACTATAGGTTATCTAGGGTATGAAGTAAGGTATCATGGTAAGGGATGACAGTACGCTGGTTTTTTGAGTAATTATTTTGGGGGATAACAATTGGTACACCTCGGGTGATAATCTAAAAAGTGAATCAAGCTGCCTTCTTATTGGACCGAGGTGAATGCAGGCACTGGACCTTAAGGTGGCATGTTAGATTACTAATTCGACCGCTGGCCAGATTTTTTAAGAGAGGAGCTCCATTTGACCCTAGCAACAGTTTCAGCATTCTACTTTTACACCCTGCATATATCTGCCATATTGTTAACATTACATGGGGGCTATTTGTTTACGGTTATATTTGATGGTTATAATGCGTACCACCTCCCTCCGCGGATACGCCTACGCAGAGATTTAATGACAAGCCATTAATTAATGAAGGAATTCACTAGTAACCTGATTGGAATGAGATTATGCCACTAGGTTTTCATGATTGTGCAAATAACAGACCTCAGAATGCGGATGTACAGATGGTGTACTGTATACTCAACCAACAAATCACCGGCGAACCACATTCATCGCGAACTGCCTTCTATAAAACTCAAACATTTTCCACGTTTGTAGAATTGGTTACATATCAGTGGACCGAATGATTAACTGGTGCCCGTCATGTTTTTTTTTATTAATACACACCTTCTAACGACCAAGAGGTATAAATAAACACGAAATCATTAAAACGGGTAACCTTATTTATTTCTAGAAATCTTGTAAGAGTGATGAAATGGACGGTGATGTATTATGACTGATATAATTCTGCTAATCGCAGCACATTCCGTAACATCACTGACGTCTGGGATCACAGAATATTACGGAGTATGCATGCATTTGTAGTTATCTAGATAAGTTACAGGTAGTAGCAACGTTTGACATTAGTTTGATTATACAATGTATAAATTATTTATGTTAGTCTGTGAGATGTTACCACAAGTAGCCTCCATGGTGGGTCTAACTTATTATTGGGAGAATTTCTCGCTTATTTCAGGAATGTAATATATTTAGGAATGACACGACCATATATAGAAATTAAAAAATGGGTCTCAACAACAAAAGACCAAAAATACCACCTTGTGGTACCCCTTTGTTTACAAGAAGTGACACACCTGTTTGAGTGACACTGATGTTGCCATATGAAGTATTCAGAATATTAATTCCCAAATTTTTTTCTTTTTACAGAAATTTTTCACTGGATGTCTCAGGCGACAAAAAGTTGTTGAATGAAGGGTAAAAGGTAGAGTCATGCATCAAGTTATCTGGTTTAAAATTATGGAGGATACGTAGGTTAATAATCACAATTATTTACTACGCAGTAGAAAGTCAGCATTTGGAGATCAGATTCTAAAGAGCTAGAAGGGTCATTTTGCAGTTGCTGCGTTCTGCAGAGATTTTACTCCCCCCCACCCCGCAGTACCTACCATCTATTTAAGTTAGGTTATGAGGGGAATGTGATATTTCTAAGTAACCTCGGTGTCGCTTGCAATAATATGGAGATGGCTTTATAAATAGCTTTGTTACGGAACATGTGTTGCATCGATCAATCTAGGAGAGTAAAGTGGGTTATATACACAAAAAAAAACTATAAAGCCTGTCACACTGACACACATATAATATATCTTCATGGTCATATTTACATATACGGTTTTATAATTCGGTTGTTTGCTCTTAGTAATCCCACGCAATGATTAATATATACAAGTGCAAATATACGTTATATACGCAAGCTACACCCACCGTACATCCACCCAAGTCGTGACTGTTGAATTGAATCTGAGCCCACATCATTATTATTCAAATCATGTCAAATATTATTCGAATCATGTTATGACTGAGCAAAAATTTTCAGAGTCTTGGCGACCGTGGAGTGGACGGTATTCAATCGACGGTCGATGTTAAGTTTGAGTTATGACCCTGGATTATCCAAATATATTTGGCAAGCTTTAGATCAGAAAAGCTGTTTCCTTATATAAATGTATGTACTCAGAATTTCATAACAGAAACTTTTCACAAATTTCAAATTTTCTCGTTTATCGTGATGAAAAAACCATTATGGATTTAATCCATTTCAAAGTTCACATCCAATACACTCTCACATTCCATACACGTCCTTCCTTGATAATTAGTGGGGAAATTCCGTTAAATTCTGCTGATTATTTATAGAAATGTGTGAATATGATCCATAGCGGGTATATGAATATCAGCGGAATTTATGGAAATTTCTGGTCACATTGCAAAATGAAATACCTATATATATATATTTCTGAAGGTAGCTTACAATAGGTGAATCATGTGACATACAAATCTGATGTTAGGTAGATTTCGTCATATGTTCCCGGTTCTTTGACTGTTCCTGAAAAATAAACAACATTGTCAATGATGATTATAACAGATCAATAGAGGAAGGCATAGAACATGTGAAGATCATTCAAATAATTATTCTTACTATTAGTATAGTATAAACGCATTTAATGACACTGTATTAACCGCAGTCCAACCTGGCATCATAGATAGCCAATGAGGGTGTAAACACGGGGTTGTATGTATGTATTTATATCTGTATTTACGTATGTATTCATGTATGTATTTATGTAGGTATTTATGTATGTATGTATGTATGTATGTATGTATGTATGTATCTATGTATGTATCTATGTATGTATTTATGTATGTATTAATGTATGTTTGTATTTATGTATGTATCTGTTTATGTATTTATATATGTATTTATGCAGGTATTTATGTATGTATTTATGAATGTATTCATGTCTGTATTTATGTATTTATGTATGTATTTATGTATGTATATATTTATGTATGTATTAATGTATGTATGTATTTATGTATGTATTTATGTATGTATTTATGTAGGTATTTATGTATGTATTTATGTATGTATTTATGTATGTATTTATGTATGTATTTATGTATGTATTTATGTATGTATTTATGTTTGTATTTATGTATGTATTTATGTATGTATTTATGTATGTATTTATGTATGTATTTATGTATGTATTTATGTATGTATGTATGCATTTATGTATATATCTATGTGTGGATTTATGTATATATCTATGTACGTATTTAGATATGTATTTATGAATGTATTTATGTCTGTATTTATGTATGTATTTATGTATTTGCATTTTTTATTCGAAGCTAGCCAAGACTTTGATTATTACAATGCTGCGGAAATAGTTAGCCTCACTTATTATTGGAGGGGGGGGGGAATGATGTAAGTGCAAACTACTGAGTGTGGGAAGGGGGAGACGAATGACCCGAGTCTATTCATGCAACCGGTTCCCAATGCCTAGTGTTCCTTGGTAGCCCATTCACATCACACCCTTGGCTAAATCTGCGATATTTTCTATGTTGAGTAAGACGGCGAGATAGAGATAGCGCACCCTCAATCGGTGACATCGGCGTCAGATAGAGAAGAGATAGCGCACCCTCAATCGGTGACATCGGTGTCAGATAGAGAAGAGATAGCGCACCCTCAATCGGTGACATCGGCGTCAGATAGAGAAGAGATAGCGCACCCTCAATCAGTGACATAGGCGTCAGATAGAGAAGAGATAGCGCACCCTTAATCAGTGACATAGGCATCAGATAGAGAAGAGATAGTCCACCATCAATCGGTGACATCGGCTTCAGATAGAGAAGAGATAGCGTACCCTCAATCAGTGACATTGGCGTCAGATAGAGAAGAAATAGCGCACCCTCAATCAGTAGCATCCGCATTAGATAGAGAAGAGATAGCGCACCCTTAATCAGTGACATCGGCGTCAGATAGAGAAGAGATAGCGCACCCTCAATCGGTGACATCAGCGTCAGATAGAGAAGAGATAGCGCACCCTCAATGGGTGAAATCGGCGAATTGTGCGTATCTAACAAAGAAAGAACTACTAAGAACCCTGGGGGCAGAGGTTTGAGGTGTAGGGCGCTTTTTTGTCTTGAAAGTTCCTATTGGTTAGACTCGGGATCAAACCAGGGGGCGTTGCGATCCGTATCCAACACTAAGTTAGTCCCATTCCATCATCTTCAGATGTAAGAAGCATGATGTGGAAGCTTTCAGTGTTCACTGCTATTTGTGCAACTGCTGGAACTATAGCCACTCGACCTTTGAGGTACAGAAAATCCACAGTAACATGAAATCAATGCAATTAAAGTAACCAGTATAAGCAGAGGGTTAGCTGCTCTGGAAAGACATGAAAATTACTCGTGGTGCAAGGGGGGTAATAATGTTAAAGATCTGCGACATAGAAATGTTGATTGCAATATTAGCAATATTGTACACACGAGTAAAAACTCAGGGGGGGGGGGCAGCATAATGGTTAGAGCATTTGACTTTGAATCCAGAAGACCCTGGTTCAATTCCCGCTCTAGCCGTTATATTATCTGTGGCATTTTTCTGACAGAAAGCGATAGAAATCCCTGTGCCCACGAGGGTCTGGGAGGCCCTTGCAGTGTGGTTCTATTAGGGCTTTTTCCCTCTCACATAGCTGTGCTTCAGATGCTCTAGGTATTGTCTCTATGTCACTAACCTCCCCGCTATGTTATCATCCCATTGTGAATAACTGTTAACTGTCATAGACTTGGCGGAGTGTGTGACATATGGGGCCCATCTGTAGACGTTGGGAACCAGTGGCATGAATGGAAATTATCAATTGTCGGCCCAGACTAAGTAAGTTTTTCACAGTTGCTGATTTTTCCTCACCAGTTACAAGTGAGGCTACTCTGTTTGTTGTGTTAACCATATAGACTAACTACTATAGATTAACGCAACCTTTCATATATATACTCTCAGTAATCAAAAATAGTGGTGTAAGGGAGGTAACTTCATGTTGATAAATATTTGTTTTCTTCTGGTATTGTTGGAGTAATAGTAGCTTATTCGAACAATGAAAACCCATGACAGGATGCGAAAAAACTTGAATATTGGCTTAGCTTGGCTTGAATATTAAAGGTTAATCAAATACTATATGGGTATCATTGTATGAATGCAGTCAAATTCTAAGGATGGCTATCAATAGGGAGAGGAGATATTTTTTTATTTAGCTCATAGATTGATTGTCTTTTATTACATCCAGCTATACATGCATGTAGCAACGTCGATGTGTAATACCTAAATACGACAGTGTATATAGAGAAGGTACAAAGAGCGATGGTGATGAAGATACTTGAGAGAGAGAGCACTTCTTAAAGATTGTGCATGTTGTCAGATGCACTTTACAGCGAGAAAGATACGTAAAAAACCGAAGTGACTGCGATTCGATGAGACGCACAAGCACTATTGATACATGTATCCATCCGTATCCACTGATAGATACACTATGTATGTATACAGGTGAAGTATATGGTAATGTGTGAAGTATATGGTAATGTTTGAAGTATATTGTAATGTGTGAAGTATATTGTATTGTGTAAAGAACATTGTAGTGTGTGAAGTATATTGTAATGTGTGAAGTATATTGTAATGTGTGAAGTATATTGTACTGTGTGAAGTATATTGTACTGTGTGAAGAATATTGTATTGTGTAAAGAATATTGTAATGTGTGAAGTATATTGTAATGTGTGAAGTATATTGTACTGTGTGAAGTATATTGTACTGTGTAAAGAATATTGTACTGTGTAAAGAATATTGTACTGTGTAAAGAATATTGTACTGTGTAAAGAA